>PVIU01007800.1:0-88665 GCA_004026605.1 Ondatra zibethicus | reverse complement strand
CCTAACTCATCTTCTCCCACCTTCTGCTCTTCACCTGCACCTTGGGGGCTCAATCCATTGCTCTGATGTGAATGTGGGTCTCTGTCTCTATCTCCATTCATCGGATGAAATTTCTCCCACCTCTATCCCCGCCCCTGGCTTCCAACTTTTGCTTGATGATCCTGTTTGCTTCCAATTTCCAGGAGGTTCTGTGTATGCAAATGGATGGAAATAGAAAACGCTATCCTGAGTGAGGTAACCCAAACCCAGAAAGATGATTATGGTATGTACTCACTCATTAGTGGACCCTAGCTATAAAATAAAGGTCACCAAGCACTTAGCTCGCAAGCCCAGAGAAGCTGAATACCTAGGTGAACCCAAAAACTATGTTCTTAAATAAACATTTAAAATTCACTCTATGGGTCTGAGAGATGGCTCCACCAGTAGAGGTGCTTGATGTCAAACATGGTGACCTGAGTTACATACCAAGGACCCACAGATTGGAAAGAGAGAACTGATTTCCATAAGTTGTCCTCTGATCTCCACAAACTGTGGCATCTGTGTGCTCACGTCATATACATATGCACACACACACACACACACACACACACACACACAAATAAATGTAATAAAAATTTAAAGCTTAAGGTGTCATAAGCAAAACAGGCCTTCACATATCAGTTCAACATTTGTAAATAAAAAAGGGGAATTTATAAGTTGCTAATACTTTGGAACAATGTTCTTTGGCACAATCTATGGTCCCAGGAACAATCTGGAATGAGATAAGGAGCCACTTCTGGAAGTAGATGGAAATGAGGACCTGAAGTGACTACTCACCTGTTTTGTCCTTTCAGACGAGTTTGTTAACATCTCTGAGTTTCAATTTCCCTAGCTATAAAAGTAAGATAGCACAGCATTGCACTCCTAATACTGCGTGAAGAGCATGACAGCTTCTCTCCACACACCAGCAGCCACTATCACTGGCTATGCCATTGTTATTCCTAAACAGCCAAGCATGCATCAATTGCTTCACATTCACTAGAGAGATTAGAAACAAAAAACAAACACAGATGTGTGATTCTTTAACCTCAGAATTTGGGGTTTAATATTTCAGAGCTCTAAAAACCAAAATTTACAACTTAGAAAAGACAGAGTTTTGTATGTGGTACACAGTATGAAGGAACTTGACTCCGAGGGCATGTGAGGGGTTTAGTTGTTCTTCCAAGATGACACAGAAAATAGGAACAGAATGAAGGAGGATCAGGAATGAGGCCTTTTCTTGTCTTCTCAACCATCTGAATCTACCTGAGCCCTTAGATGACATTTTCTGTTAAACAAAATTATTAGGTATGGAAATAAAGGATTATGTTAAAGGAGCCACAGTAAGAAAAGAAATCAATTTACACCTACCTGAAAAATTATGAAGCTAGACAGAATTTAATCCCAGGTGGTAGAAATGTGGATATACCTAAAATGTGGTATAATTGCATCAAAAAGGCTCCTGAGGTACATAATAAGCCCGGGCTGACTGGATAAATGTTAGTCATAATGCTAGCTGATGTATGGCAAGAACATATTACGCTCCCATAAATACTCAATAGAAAGGTACTTTTCAACTAGAAATTCCTACCTAGAAATCAGCAGACTAAGCTTGCTTATTATACAATGAATTTCAAATGCCACTTAAATAAAATGCATTTAGTTTCAGTTTTATATGTGAAAAGCATACCTGTCTTTATCTTTCGCCTACACACCTTGCTAGTGTAACAAAAGTTGAAGAGGAATGTTTTTTAAGACTTACTTTTTTCTATGTATATGTGTGTGCCTGAGTGGTATATATGTACTATGTATGCACAAGGTTCTCAGAGGCCAGAAGAGGGCATCAGATCTCCTGGAACTAGACTTACAAGCAGTTGTGAGCCACTTCATGCATGTGCTGAGAACCTAGCCTGGGTCCTATGTAAGAGTAGCAAGGACTTTTAACAACATTGCTATCTATCTAGCTCCTTGAAGCAGTCTTCATAAGGCTTTTAATGTTTATTTTAGTAGGTATCCTTTTCAGAAGACAGCCAATTTCAGAGTTCCTACTAAAACTCATTGGAATAAAATAGAAATGGCATGCTACATGCTTCCAGTCTGTGTCTATGAAACAAATTGAACAATTTCCTAAGAGCTACTTGTGTGTTCGTGATTTCTGGCATATGGTGGAAACTTACTGAATGGTATGTCAATGAAAGGGTCAATGAGCAACAATCCAGTGGGAAGACTGAGGTCATCAGAAGGGAAGAGATACATGTTAGGAACTAGGGCTGGTGAGTGTGGATTTGAGGACTCAGGTTGAAGAAAGGTACAAACATCCCCAAGCTCATCCTTCTGCATGCATCAACTTCTCTCTGTGCTTAAGGATCTCATGTGTGAACACTTAAGGTGGACTTCATGAGTTCAATGTCCATCAAAACTGTATCCATCTGGGTGAACAGGATACTACAAATTGCAGCTGAAATATTTCTCAGAAGAGAGAACAGTCAGAGTAGTCAGAGGTCACATAGATCGATAAAGATAAATCTAAAGAATTTTAAACTTGAAAATGCTCAGTAGAGAAATGCAGAGCTGTTGATTTTTGTTACAGTCATTTTTAAAACACTTGTAGACACTTAAGTGGATCTGACTAACATGGTGACACAGAAGAGGCTGGAAGCTGCCATGGATATGCTAGAAGCTCTTGTTCTTATCTACCTTCAGTGGCCTGATGGTCAGTATCTAGAAGAACATCATGAGTTGGAGAGGATCTATAGGAGAGAATAAAGTGCCCAGAAATCTGCCAGTTGACAGATATTACTGAAGTAAGTACCTTCTTATTGGATTTAAGGCCCATCCCACAAGACAGAGTTCACGACTGATATTACTGGATCAAGAACCCATGGCTGGGTAAGTAACAGGCCCAAGGGGAGAACCTACTATTATGATTCTCCTAAAAGGACACAACATTAAAATACCCCCAAATTCCCACCTCTAGATATGTTGATTAGTTTAGCTCTCATCCCTCAGCAGACAAGCTTCCTTTTACTTGGAAGTAGATGTTGATTACTATAGAGACGTACCACTGGTTATAGCATAAAGAACAAGGACACTACAGAGTACCTAGAAATAAATGGGATATCTAGAGCACATCTCCTCTTACAGAAGATCA
Source organism: Ondatra zibethicus (assembly GCA_004026605.1). Classification (NCBI taxonomy): domain Eukaryota; kingdom Metazoa; phylum Chordata; class Mammalia; order Rodentia; family Cricetidae; genus Ondatra; species Ondatra zibethicus. Next base: position 85,496 of record PVIU01007800.1, on the reverse strand, counting down.
GGAAATCATCATGGAAGAGGGGACTGAAAGACTGTAAGAACTTAGGGTAGTAGGGGCTATGGTGTAACAGTGTTTTCTCTACATGATGGATCTGTTGGCACTACTGACAATCAATAGATGATGAGGGAGGGAGAGTATCAACTTCCTGGATTAGACTCCTAATAGACCGTCCATGATCCTGTGGATTGCCTCATACCTATGTACACTTGGCAGCAATGAATGGACATTCTGGGTTTAAAGAGTACATGAAATTGGGAGGGAAAAGAGGTAGGGGGGGATATAGAAGCAGTTGGAGGAGAGGGATTGGAGGAGGATTTGGTTAAAGCAGATTATATGCGTGTATGAATTCTCAGACAATAAATTTTTACAAAATGAATAAAATATAATAAAAGTTGCCACTTGAAAAGGCCAGAATAAAGGAAAATACCAAATCTTGGGTGGCACTGAAGCCAGTCTGATCTGTATAATTTAGCAAGAAGCACTGATACTTCAGCTTTTAGGAGCACTGTACTTTATAGTCCCAGAACCTCAAGATGAGTCCCAGCTATTACAGAAAATGTCTCCACTGCCAGAGACAAACTTTCTATGCTTATTTATGAAATAAGGTTTATGGCATATCTCACAAATATCCATTAGCTCAGTGCCTGACAAAATTAGTAACTAAAATGTAGTTGCTATTTTTATTAATTCAGAGTAGTATATTTCTTTTTCCATCTTGTTGAGTGTGTATATGTGTATGTACATGTGTGTAGACTATGTATCTGTGTATGTGTGTTTGTGCAAGTATATATTTATATTATATATCCTTCTCTCTCATGTTTGTGTGATACATGTGTGCATGTGTGTGTGTGTGCAAGTATATGAATATGTATCTCCCTCTCTCTACAGCCCCTCTTTCTCTGTATGTGTATATGTTTGTGTACATATGCACATAAGTACCTGCAGAGGTATCTTGCCAGGCCAAGTTTCTGATCGTGGGAATGAGAAGCAGAGTTTGGTTGCAACTCTATCAAATATTAATAAAAGGGACATATACATCTGACCAGGGTTGGATTTGATAGCTCCTTGGGTCATTTTTCAAGACCTCAATGAAGAAATAGAAAGAAAATCTAAAGTCAGCTTTCTTGGTAATATAAAAATTATAACATTGAGAATTCTATGTGTTAGGATCCATAAGAGGAAATGCTTCTGCAATTCTCCCATACATTACCCTTGAAGATCATTCTGGAAACAAAAGGAAACATGTAACAGATGTCAAAATTTTAGCAACTGTTTTTTTCATGATTCATTACCATGAGATGGGAAAAGTGATCTGTGGGGGAGGCAACTAATAATTTTAAATTTTTCAAACATGTTTTACAGAGCCATTTACCAGACATATATGATATGTGTTAATTATTACCTCTGATTATAGATGATATAAAGGTCTTTTCTGAATCCCATGAGGTGTTGTAATTTGCTGTGCTCAACTTCACAAGCAGATGAAGACTTAATTGCAGTCCTGCTCCATCCCACATGAGTATATATTGATGCTAGAATTTTCTTGTTCCCTCTATTCCCAAAGGGCTGGGACATCTGATCTGAAGTTAAGAGCATCTTCAGTGTTTCATTTTCCCCTTACTTCCTTGTGATACATTTAAGCATTCTGAAAATTATGGGGAATAATAAACTCCCACATCTCCATCTTCCACATTTAGCACCTTATCCTATTTGCTTTATGTTCTCTCCATTTGATTTCTTTAAATAAATACAAAGTTACAGAATAGAATTGTGACCCATCATAGTGAACACTTATGGAGAAACAGACATTAGAAGCAAAATGCAATAAAAAGGAAAGTGTAATCTTTTCTACTAGGCTACTAGGTTTCAGCAAGAAAAAGATTCCCATGTCAAAATGCCTGCTGTATGTAGCTGTAACAAATTGTTCCATATACATCCACAGCTTTGCTGGGAAACAAGCACTTGGAAAAAAATCCTACAAAAGACCCTGTTTCCATGGTGTAAAGCCATAGTCACTGTGGCTGGCTTCCAAGTATCAGCCCCAATGAAATGCTTGAATATTTGTTCATCTGCTTTTGAGACAAGACACAGCATAGACCTAGCTCTAACATATGGTCTCCAAGCATCCATTCATTTACCCATCACACTCAAGTGGCACTCATATGTGACTCATACTGTCTGTTGGCTGGAGATCAAACTTTTTTTTTTCAAAGAAAGCAGACTCCAATGTGGACTCTAGTCAGAGAGATTCGGGTAAAATAGCAAAATTCCCTTTGGAGCAGTAATGGATCGCATGCAGGAGTGTGGTCCCATGAGGTTGTGATGCAGCTGAGAAGTTCCTATCTCTTAGTAGCAAAGAGGCTATTATGATGTTGAGCTGGAACACATTGCTCATGTGTGTCTTGTGATGCCTGTGTGGATAAACCCAGTAGACTACCCATTGCATAACAGTGCAGCTCTTTCATTATGTCCAGTTCATTAGACTTAATGGCAATCACTAGCCATGTCCTCATGTTAGTTCTTGATTGGCCTCTGGAGGGTCACATGTTCTTGCTTCATCCCTCTGTGTGTGGCACTGTTAGAAGGTGCTGGAGATTTTAGTAGTGAGAAGTCATCTTAGGTTCTTCTCCTGCTGTTGTGGTAAAAACAACCCAACAAAAGCAACAAAGTGTTAATTTGGGTCAGAATTCCAGGTACAGTCTGTCATAGAGGGGAAGTAATGGCACCAACAGCTTGGAGATGTTGGCCATATTGTACCATCATCATGAGAGGAGAGAAATGATGAATGCTGGTGTTCAGCTTTCTTTGTCCACTAGTCAAGAATCCCCTGTCTAGGGAATGGTCCCACTTACAATTGAGATGAATCTTCCTACATCAACTAACATACTCAAGACAGTCCCCCTTACAGTCCTGCCCCAAGGCTCATCTCTGAGGTGACTACAGAGTCTGCCAAGTTGACAATCAACACTAACCATCACAGGAGGGGTAACCCCAAATTGGGCAGTGAGATAATGATGCCATCCTCTTTTCTGGGGGAGTAGTACAGAGCCTAGCTTTGATGTGAGTAGATCTCCTACATCAAACAACACATCCCACACTATGATGCGCTCCCAATGATTGGCCTCAACACAATATCAAAGCATGGGTGCCAAGCTTACATGAGCCCAAATGTCCAAAGCCATGAGCCTAAAAGGTTTCTTTCTTATAAGTTGATTGTCTTATGTGCTGTGTGGTATTTTGATTGCACTCTAATACTCTCAAGACTGACAATAAAGTTTATTTTGAATCAGAGTTAGCTAGCTACTAACTGTAATAATTAACCATAGAGGTTTGGGGGAACTGAAGACAGATAGACACAGGAAGTAGTAGGGGGAAGCTGAGAGAGGGTCTTTGCCATTTTGGTTGGGGGAACAAAGGAGATAGGAGGAGATCATTGGTCATTTCTTTACTGCTTCTCTGGTCATTCAAGTTAGTGTTAGGGTTAGGATTTAGCCAAAAATATGACTCCCAGGTTTTTAATTGATAAAGAATAATTAGATAAATGCAACACTTAGGTATTACTGTGTTGTAGGACAATGGTCTTGTACCCTGTAAAGACTTGTCTGTTGTTTTGGTTTAATAAAATGCTGTTTGGCCAGTAGCAAGGCAGGAAGTACAGGTGGGATGACCAGGTAGGAAGTATAGGTGGGGCAACCAGAACATGAGAATTCTGGGAAGAGAAAAGGGTCAGTCTTCAGTTGTAACCCAGACACAGAAGAAGCAAGATGAGACTACCTTGTTGATAAAAGGTACCAAGCCACATGGTTAACACTGACTAGAATTATGGGTTAATATGCAAGATAAAAGAGTTAATAAGAAGCATAAGCTAATAGGCTAACCAGTTTATAATTAATGTAGACCTCTGTGTGTTTCTTTGGGACTGAATGCCTGCAGGACCAGGTGGGACAGAAACCTCTGACAACATTACTGATACTGATGTAAATCTTGTACAACTGTAGTACTAGTTTATATACTTACCATGCTATGCACTTTATCATTATGTTATGGTGTATTTGTTATTAAATGGAGAGTTTCCTACAAAGCAGGAGCTGTGTTACCATAGAAATATCAGCTTCCATGCCGCCTATTCTCACTAAGTACATTAAAGGCACCAGGAAGTCTTGAGATGGGTAAGTATAGAATATGATGTTTTCAGAAGGATGAATCCTTTAATATGGCACAGCATTTCCCCAAATGTCTCCTTGTCAATAGTTGCACATGGTTGTACTACCTTCTACATATAGATGAAAACACTGAGGTCCTGAGAAGTTAAGCACTGCAGAGGAGGTTGTTGATAATCCACATATATTCCCTTTGTGTTGGCCATACCTGGCATGTCATACTTAATTCCCATCTGTATATCCAGGTCTCTGGGTCCCTGAGTCCCTGTAAATCACTGGGTTCTTCTGAGCTTGTGAATAACTTGCTGTGTGGCATAATATCAGGAGTTGACACCCACCTAGAGCTACTGGGAGTTCATGAATAAACCTCTATTCCTTTCCTCTCACACAGGGTAATCCCGCAGTATGTGTACTCAATAGATTTTCTACCAGGACAAAGTTTTCTAGGAGGTATTATTTTAAAAACCGTCTTTTTTAAAAAACAGATTTCTCCTTCTATTCTCACCTCTCATTCTGGATTGACATTTCCCATAGTTACCTTCCTGATATTATCCGTTCTCTCTATCCTATGATCAGGATGAGCATCCAACTCCAAATACTCTATATTCGGAGCCCTATGAGCAGCAGCACAAACAATCTCATATGAAGTAACTATAGCAATTATCCTTTTATCCGTTCTACTGATAAACGGATCATTTTCAATCCAATCGCTAATCTATACACAAGAACCACTCTGACTCCTAGTCCCCACATGACCATTAGCCATAATATGGTATATTTCCACCCTAGCAGAAACTAACCGAGCTCCATTTGACCTAACAGAAGGAGAATCAGAACTAGTTTCAGGATTTAACGTCCAATACGCTGCCGGACCATTCGCGCTATTCTTCATAGCCGAATATATGAACATCATCCTAATAAACGCTCTTTCAACAATCGTATTTATAAGCCCATTTCACAACCACCACAACCCAGAACTATACACAACCAACTTTTTGTTGCCAGAGAAGGTTCTGGGAGGGGTTATATTTCACCCACCACTCACTATAGTTTCTTGCATCTGCATCTTTGCCTTAATCATTTTGGTTTGGCAGCTCCACTGCTATCACACAGGGTCAGTCACAAATTGAAATCATGCTCTTCTTTCATGCCTAGAGTTCCCCATTCATCTTCCAGGAGAATAACCAGGTTGAACAAAGGAGTTGGAGACAATAATGCATTCCAGCTTTTTGCCAAGGTTATGCCTAGTCTAAGCATTTCATCCAAATCTGACCACATCTGTTTGCCAGACTGAGGTGGCCTAGAAAACCAACAAAAAATGGCAGGAGTCATTATTCACTCCTCTCCTGTACGTTTAGATCCCTGAGTTGCTTTTGTTCAGCCTTGCTGCTTTCCCACCTAGCCACTGATCCCAACCTGGTGCCTTCTTCCAGGCCTAGCACACTCTTACCAATCCAAAGCCATCTTTGTAGTGAGAGGGCCCAAAGCCTTATAATCTTTACCTCAGTGCCCCAATCCTAAAGCCACTTAGCTGAGCTATGCTGTTAACACAGCATATTTATCCCCATGTTTATGGAACTTCTTAGTGTCTTGACTTTATATTATTTCTGTGCTTGCTTTAGTCTGTACCCTCCAACTGACAATGATAACTAGGGACAGTCTGTATTCTAGGAATCTTTACTACCTAGTGTAGAGTCTGGTTATATTATGGATTCTCAATAAATACTTCCAAATGAAAGAGAGAGAGAGAGAGAGAACCTCTGTTTAACCTTAAGTTCAAAGTCAGCCACAGATACTCACTGTATCCATGTTCTTGCTCTTTATGCATCTCTGCAAATCCTTTACTGAGCCACTCCAGAGTGACTTTTATATAACAAGGAACATTATGTAAGTAGGAGAGTTGGGTGCCATTATGTAAACAGAGACTTCATTTCCCAGCTGCCCAGACCCAAATAATCACACAGAAACTATATTAATTACAACACTGTTTGGCCTATTAGCTCAGGATTCTTATTAACTCTTACATCTTAAATTAACCCATTTCTATTAATCTGTGTATTGGCACAAGGTTGTGGCTTACTGGTAAGGGTCTGGCATTCAGGCATTTTTCTCCTTCGGTGACTACATGGTGTTTCCATGACTCCGCCTACTCTCTCTGTATATCTCTTCCAGCCTGGCTGTATTCTTTCCTGCCATAGGCCAAAGCAACTTCATTCATTACCCAATAAAAGCAACACACATTCAGAAGGACATCCTGCATCAAGGATGTTTATGTATAAACTAGAGTTAAAATGCCCACATTCAAGGCCCGTGCTCTAGTCCATGCTCTACTATTCATGAACAGTATGACTTAAAACAATGTCCTGATGTTCATCCACATTTAGTTTCTTCATGTGCAAGATAAGGCAAAGACTATCAAGCTTGGATAGGAGTTTGAATGAGTAAAATTTTCAGGTAGATAAGAGCTGGAAAATCATTGAGTGGAGCACAGTAGTTACAAGAGTATGTAGTTTTCCTGGGGTAGTAAGAACTAAGATCACATTCAGTATCATTACCTCTTAAAAGGTAAAGTAAACTGTATGTTTCTTCTGAGAATAAAGCATGACGTAGAATGAATCCAAGCTCCAGATCCCCATGTGGATTTTTCTTACTGAGCATCTGACTTTGTCTATTCACTCTGTTGTCTAAGCCAAGATATCCTAATGTTTTCTTCATCCAGTATGGTGCAACATTCTACTCCTGACTTTCCTCTAGTCCTCTTCCTCTGCCTTTGGGAACTTGATCACTCTCTGTTTGAATGGGAAATGTTCCCAGAGGCTTGCATATTTAAACATTTAGTCCTCCTGCTGTTAGATCCGTTTTGCAAGGGTGTGAAATCTTTAGAAGTAGAATCTTGATGGAGGAAGAAAGTCATTAGGCGAGGACCTGGTGGACCTCTTATAAACCTGTCCACTTTCTGTTCATTCTGTGCTTCCTGACTGCCAATGCAATGTGACCAGCTGCCTCAAGTTCCTGCTCCTGCAAATACTGTGGTGGACAGTATTTCTTTTTAAACTGGAAAACGAATCCTCTTTTCTTACTTCAGCTGCTTCGTGTTGGGTATTTGGTTACAGCAATGAGAACAGTGACTAACATACTTGCCGACTGCTAACCCTTCAGTGGCTTCTTTTGTCTGCTTACTTCTCTCTTGTTTGCTTTTCTTTAACCACATTGGCTTTCTTTTGCCAGGCCTGTCCCTACATCAGAGTCTATGTAAGCTTTTTATCCTGTCTTCCCTGTCATTCTATGGAACATGGTACCTTGAGATATATGTATTAATGTTGTTATTTTTTGTCCATATAGCCGGCCTATCACTATTTGACATCATCCTTTAAAATGTCATTTCTCTCACCCCTCCTCATTCCTTTTGTGAGAGGGTACACCTGTCAGAGCAGGGAGCTCTATCTTCCATGCTACTGATTACAATGTATCAAGTGTCTGGTGCAGTGTCTGCCACATCATAGATTCTGAATAAATAAATGACTAATGTCCTTGTGTTTTCTTTCCTGGGATATAGTAACCCCTTTGGAATGCCTGTTTTCTGAGTGGAGTTAGAGTCCCTACCTAGAGCCATGGGTCCTGAAGTTCCTGACGGGGCTATAACTCCTTAATGGTACACTGCAGCAGTCTCTTTCTAATGTTTCCAACTTTTTTTTAACCTTCTGAGCAGTTCCTGGCAACATCCCAGTGTGACTTGAGGTGACAGCAGAGCCAGGTTTAGATCCATCTTTTTCCACTGAGGAGCTACATGACCCGGCCTTGCTGAGGCTCAGCATCCTCACCTACAACTAGAACCTGTAGGGAAAAATGCGAAAAGCCTGTGTCTTGCAGTGTATCCAGGAGGATTCATTGAGATAAAGCAACAAAGAGGAAATTCTTTTAAGCACATGGCAGAAAATGCACGGCAGCATTTGGCCTTTGGGTAGTCTTCTGAACTTGAGAACTGATGCATTTTCCACCCCCTCACCATGAATTGTTTCTTCCTCACAAATAGTACCCCTTCTTGATGTCCCCAGCCACTTCTCAACCATGTTCCCATGTTTGGGGCTGACCAGTAAATACATATACATGCTTCATTTTAACTGCCAATGCTGGAGTCTGCAGAAGCAGCAAAAGTGACCTGAACAAAGATCACAGGGCTCCAAACTATAGCTCTGTGTGTTGCCTCATCAAAGAGCCAACCTTTAGATTCCCTTTCATAGCTTGCCCCACTGGCAAGGCAGATGCCAAACCACCAGTCTCACATATAGCTGACAGCTCATGGTGCCAGCCACCTCTGAACTACAAACCCATAGAAGAGGAAGTAAACTGGCCATGTCTAGTGACACCATAATGGATGGGATGACACCCATGGAGCTGTTTATATAACAACATACAAACCCGCTGAGAAACTGGGCACACCAGCATGTACTGCGGCATCTTCCTGGAGATGAGAATGAGAAGATCTTGGCCTTGATTGTTGCCATGTCCCTAGGCTAGTGAACACTCAGTTCCTGCCTGTCTCATTTCCTCTGTCTTTGTATAAGTAAAACATATTATGTCTATAAGTAACAGCTCTGTTAACTATCACAGGCCATCGTCTTTCTAGAACAAACTTCAACCTTCACATTCACCAAAGAAGTTTTAACCACTTGCTTCTCATTCTTAGCGAGACCCTGAGTAAAAGTTAGAGAGCCTTTTATGAGATGGAAGCAAGCATAGGAAAATGAAGTGACAAAATACTTAAGTTGGGGTATTAGGATTTGTGGGAGATGTAAGTGGTTATTGCCTAGCTCATGTCTCTCTATTCATTAAGTCAGGATGAAACCCAGACTTGTTAAGTAAGCTATTGTTTAGGAACCAATGATGGCTCATCTTTCTTGCAGAGTAAAATCTTTGGAGGTACTTGAAAACATTAGTGGGGCCATTTACCTGTCACTGGCCTCTCTTTAAACCCTCAGTTATGAAATGACATCTTCCCAAACACCTTCTGAAAAGAAATCAGCAGAAGACGCATTGTGTAAGAGGGAAATAAATCACATGCACTTCTGGAACACAATTTCATGGATAATATTACTGTTCCTTGCTAATTACTTTATGATGGGTAGAAGGCTTCCTGATGGAATGCCTAGGACTGCCCTAAGTCACCATTGATTGTGAGAGCATTCTTCTCTCTCTAATGACTTGAAAAAAATCATCTTCAAGAGTGATGGAAAACCCTATTTGTGTTTAACACTTAATGCAAAAAAAAAAAAACAGACCAGGAAGCATATACATTTCATGCTTCAAAAATGAATTTTCATGAACATTTGACTCTAGACAAGCCTGTCTTTTTGTATCCCCTGGCCTTTACAGCCACTTTGTTTCGTATGGATTTCCCACACTCTTTACATAAGTTTATGTGGGATCATTGCTGTATCCATTATCTACTGCTGATTAGCCAATGATTTCTTCTGGAGTACTGACTTCATCATCTTAGAGTTTCTGTGGGCTAGGAATCTGAGTGGGGTCCTGAATAATACTTAATATGTGGGTTATGACTAATGTCTTAAAACTTAAGGAGGTATGTTTGGGGACTTTTGCCAGGATTTTATCCCTTGTGGACTTCGGAATGATGGTCTGAGTCCCTTGGTGGTTGATATCTGTAGGCTTCCTTTGATTCTCTGTTATATAGGCTTCTCTGCAGATTAGTTTGAAATATGGCAGCCTGAATCAGAGAGAGAGAGACCTGTGGGGATATCCATACAATGGATATAAGTAAGTTGGAGAGTTCCCATTTTTCTATTCTTGTCAGATGTACCATTCTGTACTTTATAGTCCATTTGTCAAGTTCAAGTCATTAGAGGCATCCACACAAAACAGGAAAGCATTACTAATGATATAATTGCTAGAATACCTGAATTCTTAAGTACCATTTTTAAAGGTCACTTGCCACTAATGTCTGAGACAAAAATCAGAAACTAACTGTGATGCTTCTCTAACATGCTAGCTGGTGATCCACACAAGGATAGAAAATTAATTGAGGTATTTGTTTACACAGACTTAAATTGCTGGTGGCAGGAGTCCAGATTCTTATCTAATCAGAAACTGCATGTTTGTTTCCCAGTTACCCAAACCCAAATAATCACACAAAAATATACTAATTACAAAACTATTTGGCTGATAGCTCAGGCATATTTCTAACTAGCTCTTACATCTTAAATTAACCCATTTCTATTAATCTGTGTATCATTACAAGGCTGTGGCTTACCAGTAAGCTCCCTGACTCTGCTTTCTTTCTCCCTGCATTCAGTTTAATTTTCCCACCTAGCTCTATTTTTACTGCCATAGGCCAAAGCAACTTCTTTATTAACCAATGGTAATAAAACATATTCACAGCATAAAGAGGAGAATCCCACGTCATTCTTACTTTTCAGTGTTCTACCCGGAAGATCTTGGGCATACTGACTCTGTAAAATGGAGCTGTATGTCCCATCTTGTGGGGAGGACAGGTACTGATATTTCTCAGCATGGTACTTATTGTGTTGGAAACAATTAGTGGTTCTAATGACTATTGTTTTGTGTGAAAAACAATGTAGAATGTAGGTGAACACTTACAAGAAAAATGCGAGGCAATGAATAAGTCAATAAAAGCAACCAAGAGAAACAAGAACAGCAATGGAATCAGAGGATACAAGGATTGATTCTAAGCAATGGTTACAGATCCACATCACCAAACCTTGGATTAGCTGAGACTGAGAGCGTGCGTGTTTATATTTGTACATGTATTGTATGGGTATATATTGCACAAAAGTTTATTATTTGTTTGTTTTGAGATGGGCCTCACCCCTGTGTAGCTTTACTTGGCTTAGAACTCACTACATTGACTAGGATATTCTCCTGTCTGCTTTCGCTTCCTGGGTTAAAGGCACCTGTCACCACTCCTAACTTCATCTTTAGTTTTCATAATACAAAGTAAACAAATAGTAGAAAAATATAGAAGCCAATTGTAAACAATGCAATGTTTATTTTTCACTCTGGGGAGTTGACATGAGAGGTATAAAGGGTTGGATAGAAAAAGTATTTTTTCTTAAGTTTTTGTGACTATTTAATTTCAAATTTCTTCTGAATATACAACTATAAAATTAAAAAATTAAAAATATTAAAATTAAGACTCAAGAAATGACATAGTGGTTAGGAGTGCTTGGTACTGTAGCAGAAGACCCAAATTGGATTCTTAGCACTCATGTTGAGCAATTTACAACCACCTGTAACTCTAGTTCCAGAGGATCTGGCACCATCTTTTGACCTCTGAGGGTAACTGCACTAATATGCATAAACCCACACAGATATACTCATGTATGCATGATTAAAAATAAACCTTAAAAATGTTAAAATTTATGTTTAACAGCATTAAAACATTTTTGAATGAAGATACACTGACTTCTACAATATTATTTTTATTTAATTTTGCAGAACATGTTTCTAGATTTATCCATGAACTTTTTTCCTTTTTACATATGGGTGCTTGGGGTTTGTATCTTCTTTTCGCTGAATCTAGTTTTTATGTTAAGAGAAATCTTAATTAACTTCTTTCTTTCTTCAGTGAGGAGCATTTAGGAGGGTCTCTGTTTGTGATGATCATACTAGGCCACATTGGCTTTTCACATGACTACTTGTTTTGTTTCTCTTATTTGATTTATCCCACTAATAGAGCTACTGCCTGGAGGAACATTTTTATTTTACTATGTATTATATTCCAAAAATCTATCAGGATAACGTATATTCAAGCGTTTGAGGGCTATGGTTGAGAGATGTGGTTCAGTTGGTAGAGTGCTTGCTCAGAATGCAGGAAACATAGAGTTCACTGTCCAGTTACTCTAGTAACTTGTAAGCCAGGTATATAGCTCTTACCTGTAATCACAGAATTTGGGATGTAGAAACAAGAGAACCAGGAGTTCAAGACCATCTTCAGCCACATAAGACTTTGTCTTCTTTTAGAAGGTTTTGCAAATATTTGTCAAGATCGATTTAGTACAATAATAATGACTTTTCTGTACTGCCCATGTCCTTTATTCTGCATAGGGTATATCTTCATGTATTCACAGACAAAAAGGTATCATTCCCATCATTAGTCTGAAGGTGTGGAGCCTGGGTTTGTAAAATGCACAGTCCATGTTGCTGCATGTAATGGATCTTTTCCAGACAAGCCACCCTGGAATAATGTACAAATGACAGACACCACAATTATAGTCTTGATCCAAGGAAAGAAAAATCCACACCCTCTGTATGTAGAGTATAATGGAAATGTTAACCTCATTTTTGCTTACTCATAAGGGAATCAGAGCCAAGCTTTTTTACTTTTTACCAAGGACTTCCTAGGAGAAAATGAAGATAGGTTTTAACAAAGAAAGGGATATTCAGCCTCATTTTAATAGCTATTCAGACAGAGTGGTGAAGATGGCTAGTCCTGAAATGAGTATGGCCTAGGTCCCTGCCTTCATGCGGCACTCAGGACAGGGTCCTGCAGCACTGGGACAAGTTATTAACTCTGCAGGACAGCAGGTTAGGCCACTAATCTAAATGTAGAGTACCTGAATATTAGGGCTTTTGAAGCTTTAACTGTTACTAGAGGTGACCACTCAAACACAGTTTATAGTCAATTGAATGTCTTTATTCCAGTTGGCTGGGGCTACACCCAATTATTTGGGGACATAGATGTAGCTCCAAGTTTCCAGAACACAAAGTGTTTGAAGGCAAACCCCACAGCTTGGCATTTATCTTGGCATTTGCCAGTGGTGATGGTGGGGGTGCTTTGTAGAAGCAAATAGTCTAACAGAAACTACCATTAATTAGCTAGGACACTCTGACCTTGGGTTCCTAGAATTGAGTTTGATAATTTCCATGGGGCTCTCCATCAGGGAGATCATATTCTAGTTAAAACGGAAGCTGGGAAAGATGTGGAAGGGTCTAAAAGGTGGCTTAGGCCTAGAGTTACTCTTTGCCTGATGTTGACTTTCCAGGTTTCTTATCTATCCATCTTCAGCACAAATATATAGAGCAATTTCATATCTGTCACCACTAAATGTAAGACTGGCGCTTGCCAGACAGTTCATTTCCTGTCTCCAGTCCTGTAGATCTTCAACTCCAAGTGATCTGAACTGGGCCTCATTGAGCAGCTGGCAGACTCTCAGTGACAAATGATACAAGACTTACCAGCTAGTGGTAGAACCCCAGTTGTAATGAGTCAGTTCAAAGTTCAAAGTTCATGTGAAATACCATTTACCCTGGCAAAGAGTAATGAGAATCTGAGCAATTTTCTATTGCAGTCTACCCTGCTCTTGGTCAGCATGAATTATTAAACTCAGTGGGACTTTTCTCCTTGTGGGTGATAGAGATGGCATTTATTAAGAAGCCAAGCTTTGCAATAAACTGAACTAAGATCATAGATGGGTTTAGATTTAGATAGTTCAATAAAGCTCTCTGAGTTTCTTATTCATCTATAAATATGTTGAGGTAGTAATTAAAACCTTTGGCATGCATCTTCGAATGTGTTACACACATGGTTGAGTTTTATTAATATTCCTTTTCATAAGACAGTCACTTTCACTTGTTAATTCATGGCGTGGCTCAGTCCTTCTTTCTTCCTTGTTTTCGAATCCTAGGTTTCAAATGAGGAAACATTTGTGTGAAAAGATGGAGATTAAAAAGCAAAAGGTGGAAAAAACCCTAAGGTGTCAAACAATGTACAAACAAACTGAGTAAGTACTATGTTTTGTAAACTTTCCTTTCCTTAAGGGTGGGTCTCACTCCAGGCTTTTGCTTGGCACTCTGGGCTTTAATGGGTTCTGACTCCAACCTCATTAGGCTCCCAGGGTGTGGTTTAGTATGTGTGATCTACAGTTTGTAAGAAGCCTAGGGCTATAGTTTTGTTTTAGAAAATGAAGATTAATAACTAGCAACTGGCCCATTAATAACCTTGGGCATGTGGGACAAAAGCACGCACTCAGATACATTTGTAATCCTATAAATATTGGTGAAGCAGTAAACTGCAGATTTCAAATTAGTTAAGTTTCTAAGCCCATAAAACACTTTCATGGTTGTCTTTTTTCTTTTCTAAAATACCCACCTGGGAACTTTATATGCTCCAAGAAAAACTTTGAAATTGATATGATTTTGATAGCAGTGAATGGATTTATATCAATACTAAATTTGCTTGTAGGGTCCCTATAAGCTTGATATTTGTAACCATGCACTTAGCCCTTTTCACCACTGAGTTCTCTCCCGGGGCATAATCTTTCTATATTGCATTTTTAGTATGATTTCCTATTCTGCCTCCATATGTGGCTTCAGTCTGGGAACGCTGCCCTTTCTGTACTCCAGAGTCAGCTGTAAGTACATTTGCCAAGTGCTTTCTAGTTTGCAAATCTCTGTGGCCATTCACTCCCAGCCCCATGATCACTCCTTACAATAGATGCTGTTTTCCCTTGATGAGGAAAAACGGATTTCAAGGTGTCAGGTCACTTGAGAAGGTTGATGTTAACTGGAGGTATTACAGCTGAAAATTGATCCTGCATCCCTCAAACGCTCCCTTTCATGCTGTTTTCATAATTCCAGAGAATGGAAAGCCTGTGGTAGCAGAGGTCTACTTTCCTCTCCAAGTTTTGTGCTGCTGGATGCTCCCTTAAAACGTGTCCCCCTATCTTTTTTTTGTGCCTTACATGGCAGGGGCTCCCACTGCATTATTCCCTTCTTCCATTTCACAAAGACCCCCAAGCTGGACCTTAGAATGCAAAAGGGTTTATCTGAATTCCGGGGTTCAGTGAAAGAGTGAGGAGGTGAGAGGGGAGAAGGAGTGTGGGTCACTTAATTAACACTGGGCAGCCAGCATTCATGTTCACTAATTATATGTAGTTCAGTCTAGCTCAGGACAGTCTTGCCAGAGGGAGACTCCTTCCTGTCTTCCATCAGCTGAAGTTTGCTCCTAAGGACAGTCACATTTCTGTCTTCTGCATGGTGTATCTTTAATTCTGTGCTCTGAGAGTGCTTTAAGGCTGACATTGGTCAGCTGGGACAGAAGGCTACCAGAGAATATGGCTGTTGCCCACTGAAGTTGCAGTTTTCACCTTTCTGGAGGCACAGCGATAATTGAGAGTGGTTAGGGTACCAGCGGTGGGAGTTATAGCCACTTAAACACTTTTGTGAGTTCAAGTCACATGGCAGCTACTTTCACATCATTCTGTAACTTGTGTTTAGTCTCTTGATCATAAGTGACAGAAACCCAAATCTAAAATGACTTTTGCCACCAAAGAAACTGATTGGGTTGTGAAGACTCAAGGAAGGGTTGTCTCGGGTGCTGTGGCTCCACATCGTCTTCATTTCTTCCACGTGTTGGCTGCTCTACGTTGCTTTGGCTGCTGATAAAACATGACAACCATAAATAACTCGGGGAGGAAAGGGTTTATTTGACTTAAAAATCCTTATCATGGTCTGTCACTGAAGTGAGTCAGGGTAGAAACTCAAGCAGAAATCTGGAGTCAGGAGCTGATGCAGAGGTCATGGAGGAGTTCTGCTTATTGGCTTATTCCTTCTGATTTGCTCAGTCCTACTTATTATAGACCTGAGTATACCTGCCCAGGAGTGGTATCACCCACAGTGAGATGGGCCCTCCATATCATTCACTAATCAAGAAAATACCCCCACAGGCCAATCTGTGGTATGTATTTTCTCAACTGAAGTTCCCCTTACCAGATAATCCTGGCTTGAGGAAGGCTGACAGTAACTAGTCAGCATGGTGGTGACCCAGCTCTCAGAAAGTCTCTTACCTTACAGTCTAGACATTAGTAGAGTACCATTCACCTCTAAACTTCCAGGTTCAAGTCTTGAGGGAGAGTAAACACTTTGGTTGGAAGTCAGGGAGAAGTTCTAACCTTCATTCTGGTTGGACTAGGTCAGGCCACCTACATACTCTGAGCTAATCCCTATAGTCCAGACAATATTAGATACCAACTGTCTTGGGGCAACCTCATACACAGTGTCTTTAGTACAGATGATGAAGACAAAAGTTGGGAGCAAATGGGTCCTCAAATGACACTTGAGACCACTTACTACAGTAGCACAGATGTTGCTAAGCCAAAGTAGAAACACCCAATATGGTCTCCCAAGTGAGTTAATTTTGAAATTTCTGTCATATTTTTAAATGTATTATTTTACTTTTAATTTATGTGTTTCTGTCTGTCTGTCTCTCTGTCTATCTGTCTGTCTGTTTGTCTGTCTGTGTCCATGTGGAGAGTATATGCAACTGAGTGCACTTTCTGAGGGAGGCCAGAAGAAGGCACCAGATTCCTTGGAGCTGGAGTTATAGGTGGTTGTGACATGAGTACTGGGAACCAAACTCAGGTCCTCTGCAAAGCCAGTACCAGCTCTTCACCAATGACCCGTCTCTCCAGCCCCTACTGTCTTTATTTTGAAAGGCCCTTCCATGACAGGAAGCAGAGATAAAGCTGGAGTACGGTAGATAATGATCACCGCAATACAACCCAAGTGATGAAGGTTCCTGCTATCTATATTAGTTCCTTGGCTCTGTGCTCTGAGACACCTCTAATCCACGATACAACTATGCACTTTGTGTGTGTGTATATATATATATATTCTTGAAAAATTCTTAATTCTGTTTTCCAGGCTTATGTCCTTTGCTATTTATTATTCATCTCTTAACAATATCTTAGCCACCAGTTTTACCCCTTTATTCCCTGCTTTGATTGATTTATCCAGCTCTATATTATTTGTCTACTCCAGAAAGTTACTAGTAGATATTGCCACTTTCTTCATTCACATGTCCACCATAAATTGTGTAGTTGTCCCATCATGATTTTTGACCATGACTTCTCTTTGGCACTGAAAAAAATCTAGAGAGAGATCTCAGAGGGGGGAATTGAAACACAGATACAAGAATTATATGCAGGCATATTGTAAGAATTTTTCTAATGAGAGGCAGACTTAGCCATTGGCATTATCATAAATAGATAAATTTCCCCTTTGGTTTGGAGAAAAAAAAAACAACTGAAAGCTGATGAATCTTTACTTGGAATCAAGATTGAGTCTGACAGAAGAATAAAATTTGAAATTACATTAATGCCTACATTTTAGAACCCACATGTTATTTAAAATAACCAAACATTTTGTAGCAGGATGTTAGACATGTCTGTTTCCAAATTATCCTATATTATGGCAGGCATCTAACCTCATTCTCTAGGAATTTGTTTTATCTGTATTACTGAAATGAAACCATCTAATTTAGTTTTTATTGTGTCTGATGTGGTCCCAACAGGACAGATGTCAGTCTTTATTCTCTGGCAGGCACTTGATGCACTGCACATGAGTGAACCAGAGAGTGATGGAGCCTGTGGGACACTTGCCATCCTGTCTGTTTGAAAGCCAATTAAACACCATATTGAGGTGTAGAACTGGCTTATTCCTTCAAGCATCTTTCCATTTTATTAGTTGAAGTCTACCACATGACAAAGGCAGGTCAAATGAATGCCTTGCCCATCTTTGGGGAGTAAATCCATTAACAAAAAGCCATTGGTGCCATCAATAACCTCCACTATTCTGTAATGTCCTCAGAACATGGTCCAGGTCTTGTTCTTGTGATCTTGATCTCTTGTATGTGTTCTGTGTTACACCCAAGAACACATTACCTGTTTGTGGATTTGGATTTGATATACTAAATGTAGGTTTTGACATACCCTAAGTATGAAGACTGGAGGTCCCAAAGCTGGCATGTACTTAGTGCATTGGTTTCTTGTTAGAACAGCATGCTATACTATTTCACTGTAATCAGCAGAGTGTCTGGTTCAGAGTAGTTCAGTAAAAATCAGTTGGATGTGTAAACATGGACAAATACTGTTTTTATGCCTACCTTTAGGCTGTACAATGAATTACTGCATGACACAACTGGTGACTTTGAAACTCATCTCTAGATTTTATACCTTAAGATGCTAAAGGTGTTGTGGCTGATTGAAGGATATGGAGATATGACCTAAGAGTCCGCTTTTATGCAGGGAAAACAGGTGAGAATGGCACAGGTACCAGAAGGTGTTTCTGAGTCAAAAAGAGTCTTATGGCAGGTGCTGTCAGTGCCACATCCAGGTTTCGTTTGTTCCACTGCTGCATTCCTTCCCACGAGGGCCAGGCTGGTGGCTTGACAGAACACAACGATACCCTTTTATTGGAGACCTGGCATAAATCGGTGGAATTTCCACTCCTGTAAATTCCTGGGACCTTCTATTAGTTCATCATCCCCAAGAGCACATGGCAGATGCCATTCTGCAGGCATGTAAAGGGCCCTTCTGCCTCCAGTAAGGTGACTCTCTGCTGTTATTCCCACTGCAGAGTACTGCAGGCATTAGGGTGGGTGAAATCTTAGCAGAAAAGTCATGTAGGCTCCACACCTTCCATCTTTTATTCTATTTACTCATTTCCTGTGGGTTTTTTTTTCAAGAACATTGTCTTAGGATTCATTGTAGCTGCAAGCTCATTTTCTTGAAATGATAACCCTAACTCAGGAATAAACTGATTACAGCAAAGAGAAGTAATGGTTAATGCTTGATGTAGGCATTAAGACAAGCTCTATTCTCTTGTGAATCCATTAAAAAACAGATTAATTAGAGAAAAGGTCCACATAATCTTAATGCTGTTGGAAGGCACTGCAAAGCATAATTTACTTGTTAGTCCCCCAAAATTCAGATGCTTCTATTCTTCACAACTTTAGCTGGCTATGAGTTTTAGGGGAAGTAGATGAGCTTGGAGACTATGCTATGACTCAGGACAATATCTGTTGGGGTAACAGAACAGGCAGCAGATTATAAGCAAATCTCTGTACCCCCCACCGAAGGAAGATGGAAAAGTTGGCATGATAAGTCTGTACAGGTGCATTGAAAGGGTTCAGCCTTTCTTCTGGTTCAGCCTTCCCTGATGGCTGAAGTCTCAGGAAGACACATGAAGGCAGTTTTACTTCTCTTTGGAAGATCTGCTCAGATCAAAATGGAAGTTTTGCACAAAGTTTTCCTGAATGTGATACTGTCATGAAGTGACAAAGGAAGACCCTAGGGACCTTGATCTGAGGCCAGTTCTAAAACTTGTCAACTTATCAAATTTGCCAATTTGGAGCATTTCATTTTCTGAGCCCCAACACTGGTTTACTTACTTATCCATGTACTTTTCATGTATGTGGATGTTGGTGTGCATGGAGGTACATTGGAGCTAAGAGTTCATGTACATGTGTGTGTTCACATATGTGTGGATGTCAAAGAGCACCTTTTGGCTGTTCCTTGAATTCTTTCTACCTTGTTCTTGAAGATAGGATCTTTCCTTGCCCTGGAGTTCACTTGGTGGTGTAGACTGGTTGGCCAGCAAGGCCCAGGGACCTGCCTGTCTCCAGTTCCCTAGCACTAGGATTAAAACTATGTGCCATATGTGCCACTATGCCTGGGATATATATATATGTTCTGGACTCTGGGGTAACAAATTCAAGTTTGATATCCTCATGCTTTTGAGACAACCACTTTCACTTTACTGGCTGAAATATCTTCCCTGTCCCCTAATAGTAGTTTTTAAATTAAATGTGGTGTTTGTTAGTGGCAGTTGCTAACTTTGTATCTATGACATAGTTTGTGCAGTGCTGTTTGCATGTGTATTCATCAAATGACCCTTGTGTGGCTTATATTTCCCTGTTTAATCATAAGAAGACAGACTCAGGTGCAAGTTAGCAGGCTTGGGTCAGTTTCTGCCTTCAGGATGTCTGCCTCTGTGCTGTTTATTTGACCTTGACCATCTCAGAATTTTTTTTTTCCTCACATACATCTTCAGAACCTTGAAGCCCTATTCGGTGAGTACAGAATGCCATGATGTTGCCTGGCCATTCTCTTCTGGCCATCTGAAGTTGCTCAATAAGCCTGGATTTTCTTTAAAACAAAAACAAAATATAACAATCCATTTGAGATGTTTGACTCCATCTAAATGTCAGCTCATTATTGCTTTGGGCGAAGGCCATTACAAAGCTTTCCAGCCCAATGACAAACAGTTGCAATGTGTTCTATGGGAAAGGTTATGGTATTTTGTAGAAAAGTGAATAAAAGCTTCTGCATATACACAAAAACAATGTCTTAGAATTTATTTTTCAGGGAGGATATACCAAGGGAAGCCTCTGTTATCTATATCCAACGTGTCAGAGAGAAAACAACTAACATTTAAACATATCAAATATTAGTATAGAATAGTTAATACTGTCACCAGTAAATGATTAGTTTGCCTCCCAGCAAACCATATACATAGAATCTTCATGACTGAGAAATACAACTCCACTAAGACAGAGAAGAAATGTGATGCACAGCTTAGAAGCAGTTGGCTCTAAATATAATTTATCTTTACTATTAGTGATTGCTAGCTAATGCTGCCTGGGATAAAATCATCGCAGATTTTATCATGTCTTTTATGGAAATAAATCTGTCTTATCAGTCAAATCCTTGTGAAGTAGGGATGAAAAATTTACGGCTATGTTTTAAATCATAACACAACCTTGGATGAGCAGGAGGTGAGATGGATGGGTTCTGAGGAGATGGTTGAGATGTTTTACCACATGTCTGTCCTTGGACTTTTTGACACTCATTTTTGTTTTTCTATGATGTTATTGCATCATAATAAAAGGTTATTAGCTTCTGTTTTAGTGTGTCAGCCATGAAATGTTACCTGTTACTTTGTTTATGTGTATAGCGACTTAGCATATCAGCATTATTAGAGTCTCATCCTGCCCTCCACCCGCCCCCTCCCTCGTGTGTGTATTTCTCAGTAAATAATTTTGGGATACATTGTCTTGCCAGGTAATGAAGCAACCCACAATTCATGATAGAGCTGTGCATTACATTGCAGGGAACACATACAAAGAATGTTGGTGCTTGAGTTTCAAAGAAAACGTTTGAAACATGATGCAGCCAGCACAGTTTTGAGGGCTAAGGACTTTCAGTTGCTAGAATCTGACGTTTTGGACCCTCAAGTCTATGAGACACAGGGAGTGAATTTTCAAAAATGAATAATTAAGGACAGCTAGTCATACTCTTTCAGGAAGTAGAGAGAAACGAACAGTGTTGATATGCGGGCTCTTCTCCTTTTATTCTTGTACTTAGTTGGGAACCTGAGTGATCCAAACGGATCACTCATGTTTCTTTAGTTCTCTCTGGAAAGATTCCTACATATATGCCCAGAAGTGTATCCTCTAATTGATTTTAAATCATTGATGCTCAATCTGTGGGTCATGTCATATGCATATCAGATGTTTGCATTACCATTCCTACTAGTAGCAAAATTACAGTTATGAAGTAGCAATGGAATAATTTCATGACTGGGATCACCACAGCATGAGGAACTGTATTAAAGAGCCACAGCATTAGGAAGGTTGAGAATTATTGTTCTAAAGGCAGCCATGTTGACTTCAAGGATTGGTCTTTATATCATGTTTAACAACTATCTTCACAGACATAGGTAAGTGGAGCCTCAGAACAGAGTATACAGCGATGTTTAAGGACTCATGAACAAATAGATTCTCTACAGAGAATCAAATCATCACTTTGTGTGTGTAGGGAGAAATATATTACAAGAAAGATTAAAATGTTAATCTCAACTTATACAAGCAAACAACAAAGCCTTCCCAGTGACATATTGGCCATTATTTGATCAGATATCTACCATGATATCTGGTCCAAGTTGGCATATAAAACTAGTCATCAGCCCTGATGCTATGGCTCAGAGATAGATTGCCCATTTAGTAAGATGTTGGTCTGGTTTCTATCTCAATTCTCCAGAAAGTCAAGTATTAAGCACCAGAATCCAGACAAAAGACTCTTGTTCCTTCTATTCTCTCTGAAGCTTCTATAGATTGATGGGGTGAAATGTCCACAGTCACCAATAAGACTGAACCCCAAGATACATAGTGCTCTTCAGCTTAATTGGATCCCTCCACTTGGATTCTGGCTCCCCCCCCCCAGTCACATTGAGCAATGGTTTGAATGAGAATGGCTCCTGTATGTTCAGATCTTTGAATTCTTGGTCCCCAGTTGGCAGTTCTGTTTGGGTAGTTTTAGGAATTGTGGCTTTGATAGAGGAAGTACAACACTGAAGGTGGGCCTTATACCATTCTCAGTTAGCTCTGTTTGCTTCATGCTTGTGCTTCAAGATTTGAGCTCCCAACATCTTCCTGAGTTGCTCTCCCTCTCTCTGCTGTCATGGACTCTTCAGTCTCTGCAACCGTAAGCCCCAATAAACTGTTTCTTATACACATTGCCTCAGCCTTGTTATCTTACTACAGCGACAGAAAAGTGACTGATACAGATTCCCTTCCCCTCACTCTTCTTCTGAACTTGCTCTAAAGACACTTAGCGTAAAACAGTGGTCTCTGTTTCTTTTGTTGTTGTAGGTCTTGACTAATAGTCAGTGTGAGAGATTTAAGTTGGATACACAACATTTAGCACCAGATTACTTTTAAAAAAGTAGATTTAAAGTTTTGCATCAAAATCAGGAGCAGGCATTTCCTTGCTTTTGTCTGCTCTGCTCTAGAGAAATGTTTCCATGAACCTGGTTATATTCCTTCTCTGTCAATTTCATAAAGCACACAGTTCCCTACATTCTAAGAGGAGTGTGGCAGACTCACGGTGAGAGGTTCACAACCAGTTCACTATGTGTAGATTCCCACAACCAAATTAAATTTGATAGTATTAACACAAAACTCAAATAGTACATATATCTTTTTAAATCAATTCTTTATTTTAACTTTTTAATTTGTTCTTGTCTTTCACATTATACATCGCCAACCCATTCATTTCCCTGTCCCTTTGTATCAACCCTTTGCTCTTGCAACCTCCTCCCAAAATAAAAACAAATAAAATTTAAGAGAAAAAAGAGAAGAAAAATAAGGAAAAGGAAAAAAATCAATCTTGTCATGGAAGTTGCAGTGTGACATTGTGAGTCACGCAGCAAACCCTTTTATCCACATGTGCAAGTGTTCATTGCATAAAGTTATTGGTCTGGTTTGAGGCCTCAGGCTTCTGCTACACTATCAATGCTGGGCCCTCTCTGGAACTTCTCTTGGTTATCCTGTTGTTGCCCTGTGTCACGGACATACTGCCGATTTGGAACTACTGGACCGATCCCTTCATGGGCTCCAGCAGTTCAGAGATGGGATGGATGTTGGCATGGGACAACTCATGACCCTGTTTCTGGGCCTGCGTAGAGGCAGGGTTGGCCGGTCCAGCAGCTTGCCCTTGTGCTCACCACCTGGGTGAGCTTTCCTGCATTGCCCTGGCCAGTTCACCTCCTGCCGCAGTGAGCGAGGAGTGGAGCCAGTTCTCCTGCTTTCAGGCTCTTAGGCTCAGTTTCCCCACCTCCGCATCTTCAGAACCAGGCAAGGTGCATGGGCCATTCTTCTGAGCGCTACAGCCGGCGAGAGGCAGAGACAGATCTTCTGCTCTTATGACCTTGGGGCCAGCTCTCCCACCTGCCTCAGGTGTTGATGGATGGTGTCAGGTGGTGCCTCTCCCTGACACCCCCAAGCCCATGCTGCCACATGACCAATGAGTAATAGGGACAGCCATCGCATTCTCACAACTTAGGGGACGGCTCACCTCCACCTCCACCTCCACCAATGGGGTTGTTGACTGAGGTTTCTGTCCTGCCCGATTCCCATAGTCGTTAAGTCCCAAAGAAATCACACAGAGGTCCATATTAGTTATAAACTGATTGACCTGGTAGCTCAGACTTCTTATTAACTCTTATAACTTATATTAGCCCCTTATTCTTGTCTATGTTAGCCATGTGGCTCGGAACCTTATTCAGCGAGGCAGTCACATCTTGCTCCTTCTGTGGCTGGGTCACGACTTCAGGCTGCTCTTCCCTCTTCCTAGCATTCCCATTGCCTCCTCTCTACTTCCTGCCTGGCTACTGGCCAAACAGCATTTTATTAAAAATAATACAAGTGATGGAATAAAAGACCACTGTCCCACAGCTTGATGTTGGCTCTGTTGTACTGCCTAGACAAGGTGTAGGGCCTGCTCTCCTGAGTGTTGCAGCTGGTGGGGGACAGAGGCAGCTCTCCTGCTCTAAAGACCTCAGTGCCAGCTCTCCCACCTGTCCTCAGGCATTGATGGGAGAAGGGTATCTCTCCCCAACCCATGCCACTATATGGCAGATGAGGGCTGGGGCCAGGTCTCTCACACTCACATTCCCTGGCTGGCTCACCTGTGTCCTCTTCAACAGAGTCAGCTATGCTGTGCTGTCCAGATGAGGTGCAGGGCCAGCTTTCCTGAGCGTTGCAACTGGTAAAGGGATCAGTTTCTACGTGGTAGAAGCAAGGGGGAGATGGAATCTTTCCCTCATCCCCACAACAACTCCACAGAGAAAGGAGGCAGTACCAGCTAAGCCCTCTCATGCCCTTGAGGTTGACTCCCTATGTCTCTGTTCTCCTGAATGCTGCAGCTTGGAGAGAGGTTTGGACAGGTTCCCCACCTGATACAGGTGGCAAGGAACAAGGGGAAGTATCTTTCCCTCACCTCATGGCAGGTGTGACTTGCTCTCCCATTTTCTTACCCTCAGCACCAGCTCTCCCTGCCAACAGGGTCACCCTGAGAACAGAGTCAGTTCTATTATACTACCCAGGTAAGGTGTAGGACCCTCTTCTGAGTGCTTCTGCCAGTGAGGGGCAGGACCAATTCTCTCTAGTGTTTTAGCCAGTGAGGAGGTGGGGCCAGCTCTATACAACCCTTTCTATGGTCTTCAGTGGTATCAGGAGCTTCAGACATCAAAACAGACCGTGGTTGCAGTAGGGCCATGAAACCAGGCATGGGCCCTGGCTGCAGCTCAGGTCCAGACATCACCATGGCCCTGGGTGGCAATCATGCCACCCATATTAGCCTGGTTCTCATGCTTTCACTTCTTCAGATATGTCTCTGTCCACAGGCTGTGAGGCCAACCTGGCTCTATCTCTGTTACTACACCATATGCTTGCTCACCGTAACAGTGCCTGTCTGCCCGGCACTGTGTGTGGGTCTCATTGTCCACTCAGTTCACCATAGCGCTGGGCAGAGCCCTGCTTCCAAAAATAATAGTGCCCAACTACTCAGCACCAGAGGCACCAGGCGGGTTCCTGGGTGAACTTCTTCCTGCTCCTAGTCTAGTGGCCTGGGGAAGAGATGTGTGTCCTCTGGCATTCTGCCAGGCTCCTTACACACTCATTGTTTTGACTCAATAGCCATTTATTAAGGGTTCCAGAAATGCAGCATTGCATAGCACAGAAAATGAAACAAAACAAAAACAGGCAAATCATTCAGTCCCTGACACAGCACTCTGCGAGAGGCCTAAAGGAGGAAGGAGGCACGGGTGTGTGCAACTGGTGGGAAATTCCAGCAAAGAAAACAGCAAGTGCAAAAGACTTACACACACATACACATGCACACACTGCATGCTAAAAATATTGGCAGGAGGTTTGTGAGATGGGACCAAACAATGAGAAAGGACCACAGGGAGTGAGGTATGGGGTGAAGGGGGTCTAGTCATGATTTTGACTCTTCCTGTCCTTGTGACTAGAAGTCCCCTGGGAGATTCCGAAGAAAGGAATTCCATGAAGTCTTGTGTATTTCACAGGACTGCTCTGTCTTCTGTGTGAGAAGGGAGACAAGCAGAGGTAAAAACCAGGCATGCTACCTAGTGCCACACCACTTTGTGAAGCTTCTCCATTTTGGTTAGAGATTAGCAATTCCCCTAAGCACAGTAATTTGGTTTTTAAAGCTAAAGAAATTTGTTTCTCTAGATTCTTGCCTTTTGTGTCCCATAGAACCGGAGTAATGGCCAGCTCACTGTTCACAGCTTACCCTTAGCAGTGGCCAAATGGAAACTTAAACCTCCTTCATGACCCCTCGTTCTGCCCAGCTTATAAGCAGATGGTGGGCTCTGTTTTCTATCTCCCTCCCTCTGCAGGTTTTGCTCCAGTATAAAGGCTTGTACTCACTTAGATAACTCAGTCCTCGTCTATCTTTTCCTCTCATTAAACTTTGAGGAATGCTGAAAACATTACAGACATAACTGCCGACTGCCAAATCCAAAGCAAACCTAACAAACCCAAGCCAATTGTGTCATTTCTTTTAGCAGCCATGGGGGCTGGCACCCTGGATGTTGTGCATGCTAGGCAATTGCTGCCCCACTGGCTTAACCCAGTCCGGGGAACAGATGTCTTTCTGAGAGGAGAAACAACTCACCGGGAGCCGCGCAGAGAGAGAGCCACCTGGGTCCTCCCAGTTTTTTCCTCCTGGGCTCCAGGTAGCCACGCCTTAACTAGATGTGATTGGTTGACAGAGTTTCCCCATCATCCTCAGAAGATACATGATCCACTGCTTTTTGGTCAGAGTCATTCTGTGCTGTATTACATGTGAAATGAGAGCTGATGATATGAAATGGCACCTGGAAATTAAAGGACCCAGAACTTGGAATCCAGAGACTGGTGACCTGGTGTGGCTGTGTCACACCCCTCCAAGTGACCCTTGCTCTGGCCTCTGCTTTCTAGGTTTCCAGGGCGCTCAGACTGTATTTACTGCGCTGTGTTGTGCCACCTGTTTGGGGGATCTCCTGTGAGAGCCTTCCAGTTTAGAGTCACACTACAGGGCAAGTGTGTCGGCCTCAGCTTGGATCAGTTACTGGAGGAACAGTGAACGCCATTAAAAGGGCAGGTGACAAATCGGTCAATAAAAATAAAATAAAGTGGTCGCCAGCATGCACCTTGTTCTGTGCAGCTGCTGTGAGCATTGTGCTCTCATTAGGATTCAGAAGCACGGAGTGAATGTGCATAAATCATCCAATAAAAAGCACCATGAGCAAAGTCCCGGGAGGCTTACTGCTATTGCTCCACTGCATGGGCAGAGGGAGAAGCTGGAATGGTAGGCTGAGAAAGTCTTTCCAGCACACGGAAGGTCTGCAGGTAGCAGTTTCCTGTGTGGTCAGGGAAGGGCTCCTGGTAAAGCCACTTGGCCTAAGCTTAGAAGACCAGAAAGGAAAGACATATTCCTGAATGAGGTAAATATGTTCACATAACGGGCTTGTTATTGAAGTAGTCGTTTTGCCAGTGCTGTGATTGATGTTTCTTTGCAAACTGGGCTGTTGTGAGAGAAGAATATAACAAGGGTGGCTGGTGCTCAACCTGCATCTCCATCCACCTGGCCAGTCTCGGGGTTACCTGCAGGGAAGACGGGCAGTCCCCCTGGAATTCAGTGAGTCCTCTCATTCCAATGGTGACATGTATCTGCTACAGGAATCTCAGTATTTATGGGATAGTTAGAAAGTGGAAGGAACAGGTGTTTCTGGGTACAGTCCTCATCTAAGGGGGTACCATCCCAGGACAAATGGCGCACCCCTTGCTTTTAGTGGTAGTGGTGTTCTGAGGTGTGTTCCATTCAGTTTCCAAGCAGGCCCCTGGTAGGAGTGAGCTTCAGTTGCCCATACTGATGAATCCCTTCCATCCCAGAACTCTGATTTGCTTGGGGCTGTCTTAACAAGACTCCACTGACTGGAGATATTGATTTTCCCACAGTCCTGGGAACCAAAGTGTTGAGAGGGGGTTACTTTCTTCCGAGTCTCTGTCTTTAGTTTGTAGCTGGCTATGCCTCTCCTATCTTTGTAGGGCTTTTACTGTTTGTGACCTGATCTCTTCAAAGCAGAGCCTCACATGGCCTCAGGTGTCTCTTCAAGAGTTCCATCTTCATGTACATTCTCAGGCATTGTGGGTAAGAAGGAACATCAGCGTATGAATTTTGGGAGATACAATCAGTCTATAACTGACATGCCTCTTTGGGCCTTTCTCTCCTTGGCCCTTCTCTCCACATTCTATTATTATTATGATGATGATAATGATGATGAAGATCTCCTACCAAATTAACTAAATGGATGGAAGATCCTGTCTTGAGTCAGTCTTGGAGGAACCCAAAGAGACACCAGGATCTGGTAGGCTGCTGCAGAGTAAAATTCCACTAAACAGGACCCTGGGAGACAGCTCAGTAAGTGTTTGGTTTGCAAGAATGAGGAACTGTGCTGAATGCCCAGAACAAATGTCAGAAAGCTGAGCATGGTATTGTGTGCTGTTGACTGCAGTGCTGTGGAGATGGAGATAGGCTGGTCTCCAAGGTTTGTGGGCCAGCCAGCCATTCTCTAATTGGCAAGGCCCATATCTGTTAGAGACCCAGTCACGCACAACACCTGAGAGAGGATCACACACACACACACACACACACACACACACACACACACCCTACATGTGCACCCACATATACCACACACAAGCAAATAAAAAACCATATACATTCACCTAAGTTCATACTTATATTCATTTTAGAAAAAAATAACAAGCATTCAGCCTGTTGTGCAAAACATTCCAACAGTTCAGATCTTTCCTGGCTACTTGCAGCCAGATACAGAGTCAATCAACTTCTCTCTCTCTCTCTCTCTGTCTCTGTCTCTCTCTCTGTGTGTGTGTGTGTGTGTGTGTGTGTGTGTGTGTGTGTGTATGAGTGCATGCAACCCCCTCCCTTTTGCTCCTCTTTCTGTGTAATTTGATCAAGTTGCTTTTGAAGTGTGTTTTCTCCTCAGTAATTGTTGGTTGCCATGCCAGTTTATTTCACTAGAGGGCGATACAGCTACAGAAACAATTAGGAGCCTTTTTTCTGTCTTTTTAACCGAACTTCTGAATGAGACAGCTTGCAGCTCCCAACCTTGTATTTACCACAGATATGTTGACACCCTTCCTGGGTTCCAAGTGTGTTTCACCAATGATGGCTGTGTTCAGGATGTTGGAACTGATGGGACTGAATTTGTAACTGGCCCACACCAGTCAGATGGTTTTGTAGACACTGTGGAGACTTGTACTAATGTTCCCCATCGAGCCTCCCCACCCAGAGCTGGCTACCATGCTGTAGGAAGGGACTTCAAGGACACAAATCTGTTGCAACCCTGGCTCCAATCCTTTCTGGCAATTTGAGTTTAAACAAATACTTCAAACCTAGTTGGCCAGTGTATGAAACATGAATCCAGCTCACACAGATGTTTGACAAATATGTCTCATGGTTTTGGGAATTTTAGGAGACTAACAAAAACACAGGAAGGAGCATCACCCTACTGAGTGGAATATCAGCTCCTAAGAGCAAGGAGCAGAGAAAGGGATACGGAGAAAGAAAATTCAGCCTTAAGAGTCTCCTAGAGGGGTCAGCTCTTAGAAATCTCTTTTTCCAGCATCCCCACTATGTAACAGGCACTTGAGACCATGTGTGGAAGATGACACGGTAACCATTATGTCACTGGCTAAGTATTTCCCAGGCATTTCTTATTAGCCCATTAAAAAAGCAGATGAGAAGCCAATAGGTTTCCAGATGAACTGGGTGGATCTGGGACTGAACATGAGTTTCAGCTCTCCCGTCACTCACTGCTCCACACTCTCCGACACTGTTCAGCAGCTGTCTCAGACTCTGCAGTCCCAATCTCTACAAGCCGCACGCTTAACAAAGGGAGCCCAGATAATTCTTTAGTTTCCTCACATTCTACCACAATGCCCTTAGATCTAGACCAGGAAAGAAAAGTGCAGATTCTATTAGATGATGTAACCTTCCCATGGGCCTTTCCTTCTTCTCTGTTATATTAGTCTGCTTTCTTGGCTGTAAGAAAACACTGAAGACTAGCACTTCATTAAGAAATTAGATTTAAGGCTGTAGATGTATCTCATGGTAAATGTGTATGTTTGACATGCACAAGGCTTTGATTCCATGCAGAGGGTGCTGAGGAGAGGACAGGGGAGGGGAGGGGGATAAAACACTCAGTTTTTGATGTTGTCTCCAAGAGGACTTAGAGAGGTATCTCTGGGATAGGGCTTGTATACTTGCTTAGCATGTGCAAAACTCTGAGTTCATCCCTCAAAATCACAGGACAGAGAGATCTGTGAAACTTCAAGTACATCATCTGACTACATTTCTCTTTATTCTGGTACTATTATTTAAAGTTACAGCATCTCCTCCCATATTTTTCCAGTATCTCTCCCCTATTTCTGAAGATAGGAAGGAATTGAACTCAAGGCCTTGTGCTTGTTCAGCATCTCCTCTGCCCTGAGACATTCTTTGAGCTCAGTCAGGGTTTTTGAGATAAGGTCTCTCTCTGAACCCGGTTCGTGCTAATTTCTAAGTTGGCCAGAGGGCCCGGGTATCCTCCTTTATCTGCCTCCCTAGGGCTGATATTACAGGTGCTCTGGCTCCCCAGTGCTGCGGCTGCGTGAGCATACTGCAAGGCTCTGGCTCCCCAGTGCTGCGGCTGCGTGAGCTTGCTGCAAGGCTCTGGCTCCCCAGTGCTGCGGCTGCGTGAGCATACTGCAAGGCTCTGGCTCCCCAGTGCTGCGGCTTCATGAGCTTACTGCAAGGCTCTGGTTCCCCATTGCTGCGGCTGTGTGAGCTTACTGCAAGGCTCTGGCTCCCCAGTGCTGCGGCTGCATGAGCATACTGCAAGGCTCTGGCTCCCCAGTGCTGCGGCTGTGTGAGCTTACTGCAAGGCTCTGGCTCCCCAGTGCTGCAGCAGTATGAGCATACTGCAAGGTTCTGGCTCCCCAGTGCTGTGGTTGCATGAGTATACTGCAAGGCTCTGACTTCCCAGTGCTGTGGTTGCATGAGCATACTGCAAGGCTCTGACTTCCCAGTGCTGTGGTTGCAGGGGCATATTGCAAGGCTCTGGCTCCCCAGTACTGTGGCAGCATGAGCTTACTGCAAGGTTCTGGCTTCCCAGTGCTGCGGTTGCATGAGCATATTGCAAGGCTCTGGCTCCCCAGTGCTGCGGCTGCAGGAGCATACTGCAAGGACTGGCTGAGGATTTCACTGGGGTTCTCATTACAGACTGAGTCATTTCCCCAGCCTGTGAACATCATTTTTGAACCCATTTTATTAAACTTTCATTTCTCTGGACATCTCTAGATTATGTAATCATTAGCCATGATCCCCTACATCATGCTTGCCAAGCTACAAGTGTAGTAGCCATGCTGAATCTTAACATTATGATTCAGTATTAAAATAGAATGTATTATAGAGTAGTCCAACCAATATAATGGAAACTTGGAGAATTTAACTCTAATACCTTTCTCTCTACCTACCGTCACTTTGAAAATATTTAAGTTTTTCTCTATAGCTAAAGAGAAGTTTAAATGTTTGTTCTGTCTTTAGATCACTTGAAATAACAAATGACCCAGGTTTCCTAAACTTGCTCCCATTCTCAGTATGAGGATTACAATGAACCTTACCCAGCTGCTTCCGTGGTTTTATATGCATGAAAACAATAAGAATTTACAGAGATGCAAGAGTAAGAACACTTATTTATCACACACCATTTCTTATAAAGTTACTTGATGATATGCTCCAAGAAAAGGAAAGTGAATGACAGCAGGGCTTTTTCCTAGCATCCTTTCTGTCTCTTCCACATGTAGGATTGCACTTTTCTGCCTTTCTTAAATAATTACTCTTAGCTATGCATCTCCCTTTGGTAGATAAAATGTGTATGCAAGTTTCACATGTCAGTTGTCAAATGGAATTATTTCAAACCAGTGAAAAATTTGAGAAATTCACTTTGTTTCTGCCAGGCAGTAGGTTTCAACATCAGCCTGAGCACTAAAATGAAGATGAGTGAAGAGCTGAGCCAATCACTCTGAGGTAGACATGGACCTGGAGTGGGGAATGAGCTTGCAGCTCTGAATCACTGAACCTGTGGGTCACCTAGCCTAATGCTGCCCATCCTGACAAGCACAGGAAAAACCAAGGGAAGGAATGCAAAGCATGATCTCCAGAAAACAGCTCAGCAGAAGCCAAGTCTACAGCAAAGCTTCAATTTAGTTGCTGAATACAATCCATTCAAGGTTCCAGGAAGTTGGTAAAATAAAGAATGTTAGATAGATGCTGAGGCAAAAGGAAACATGACAAAAGCACACGCAGAATGAGTAAAGATGAGAACATAAAAAGGGCATTTTAATAATATGATAGTACACAAACTGCCTTTAGTGAATATCTCTCCAAAGTAACAGACATATGGGTACACTCTATTAGAAGTTTCCAGAGACTGTACACACACGTGCAGAAAGATATGTGTGTATGTGTGTTATTTCATTAATGTGAATAATTTGTAAAGATTTGTTTATTGTATGTGCATTTGTATGTGCCTGCAGGAATTGATTTGTTTATTGTATGTGCATTTGTATGTGCCTGCAGGAATTGATTTGTTTATTGTATGTGCATTTGTATGTGCCTGCAGGAATTGATTTGTTTATTGTATGTGCATTTGTATGTGCCTGCAGGAATTGATTTGTTTATTGTATGTGCATTTGTATGTGCCTGCAGGAATTGATTTGCACCAATTGTGCATCTGGTACTTGTAGAGGCCAGAAGAGGGCATCACATGCTCTGGAACTAGAGTTATAGGCAATAGTGAGTCATCTAACATTGGTGCTCAGAACTGAAACCAAGTCTTTTGCAAGAGCTGTAAACACTCTTTTTCAGAGAGTCATTTCTAAGAGGGAGAGTTTCTTATGTGAGACTGACTCTGGGGTTATGGGGTTATGGGATACGGAGGCTGGGGACTCCCATATCTGCCATTTACAAACTGAAAATGCAAGAGAACCTCTGGTATGGATTGAGTTCAGTCTGAAAAGCCAAGAGTAATAGAAGGAACTCTAATCTGAAGGTAGAACAAGGGAAAGTTCTTGAACAAGACAAAGACAGATTGACTCATCTCTTGGTGGCCTTTTTGCTCCATCCATGATCTCAGTGGCTTGAGTAAGGCAAGGCCCCTTTGGGTTAGGAAGGCCAACCTGCTGTATGAAGTTCCCTGGTTCACACTTTTATCTCTTTAGAAAAACCCTTCCAGAAATATGGGAATACTGATTCTCCAAAAGTATCAGGAAGTCCCTCTGGCCTGGTCACAGTGACACAAAAAACTAACCCTTCTCTAGGCATCATAAATATGCACATATACTATCCCACAGGAAAGAAAACACAAAGTAAGAATGAGCTAGCTCAGATGTATGAGAGTGAAAGTGATGTGTGTGGCAAAGCTTCAGGTGAAGGAGAAGAGAAACACTGAAGGAAAGAGGGATGCTCGTGTCCTCATTGCTCAGATCGGGAGCAGCCACAAAAGATGATTAAGATACCAGTGAGCTGTTCTAAAGTACATTATGATGATGCAAAGAACTAGTTCATTAACACTGCTCAATGTGGATCTTAGAACATGACAATCGCCTAACAAATGTCATATGTCAGTAGCATCATTGTCACAGTGGCCAAGTGTATTGTTGAGCCTTGGAGTTTTACTGGTAAGAGACAAAAAGCCTTTGTCCTTGTGTAACTTGGCGTGTTAAGAAGGGAGGAAGAAAAGTGAACATGTAGATATGTGGTAGAAGGACCAGTCCCTGAGAAGGGCAGTGCTCTGCACTGGTCATGCGGTGACGGTCCTCATCATCTTCCTAACTTCAGTCTATTGCCACATGAATTTCTTTGGTATTCTGAGAAACAAATAGCTATATGTTTCACTTGTCTTTGCTTTTTGAATTTTTGAGGCAGGGTCTTACTATGTAGCCCAGGCTGGCCTCAAAATCCAACCCTAACATCCTAAATGCTAGAGTTAGTGAGTGGCATGTCCTGCCTTACCTGCCTGAATAGTAAGTATTTCTTCAGCATGCCCCCATGTATACTTGATGTTTGTGGCACCTGGAGGAACTGCCTCTTCTCTTGATTATATACTGTCAACTTCCCTGACACTTTTAAGCATTGGAAAGTACATTTCTAATATTATTCAAAATATGGGCACTGCTAAAAGCTTTTAGAAATTCACAACAGGCAAAGCAAGGTGTGGGCCCTGATGAAAGGACTCAAAGAACTTTTTGGGTTTTCCATGGTCTCTTGTCTCAGGATGAGTATGTGCTGGTGAGTTTTTAAGCCACAAGGCAGTTGCTTTTCACTGGCTTCTGATCTATGCACTTTAAAAAATACCATGACATTTTGTGTCTGAGACAAAAGTCAAATGCCAAAAACAAAAATCACTTCCACCAGTGTGAATATTAAAACCTTAATTTATAAATGCAAACAAGATCAGCTGCCAAGATGCCAACACAGTTGCTCAGTTTTCAGAATTGTAGATTGTGGGCAATATTTTTTTTGTACTGCTCTGCAACTGTGTGTGTATGCCTTCCCAGAGCTTGAAAAGCTGTTCCAGAAGGAAGCCTCTCTTGGTTGCTCTTCCCATCTGAATGGTAAGAGACTGTCTCATGTCTTAGTTTGGGGTTATATTGCTGTGAAGAGACACCACGACTAAGGCAGCTCTTAAAAGGAAAACATTTAATTAGGGTCTGGCTTAGAGTTCAGAGTTTGAGTCCATTATCATTTTGGAGGAAGCATGGCAGCACACACGCAGACATGGTGCTGGAGAGGTAGCTGAGAGTTCTGCATCCTGATTGGCAAGCAGCAGAAAGAGACAATGACACTGAACCTTGCTGGAGCTTCTGAAATCTCAGTGCTTACCCCAGTGACATACTTCTTCTAGCAAGGGCACACCTACTCCAACAAGGCCACACTTCCAATAATGTGAATCCTTATGAGTCTATGGGGGCCACTTTTATTCAGACCTTGAGAACCAGAGTGGGCTTGAGATGATGTTTTCTGAATTTATTAGGGAGGAAGATAGTAGCAAAGACATTGGAGGGAATATCATATATCTACTATTCAACATGTTGGACATACCTGGATCATTTAGACAATTCCTCCTTTTTCAGTCCATGATGTCTGGTTAGGAAATCAGCCACACTCTCCACTTTACAGCATGTCCTTGTGGGCATAATTATCTAACCCGTGTTGTCCTCAGCACAGTTCCCCTCATTTCTGGGAACAGTGTGATATGTACATAGATGCTTTACAGGAGGGATGGCTTTGTTTGTTTGGCCCGAGAGCACTGAAGATGATTTCAGTAAGTAGTCACAGAATGACTGAGTCTCAAATTGTCAATTAAGGGGGTATTGTTGATGTGTAAAGGATACTAGAATGGGGCTTTGATTTGTCAAGAAGACATTAAGCTAGTGGGAATTGGAGTCAAGAGTGTTGACAGCCACCTTCCCCTCCTGGGAGGACAAAGCATATGAAGAAATTAAATAAGCACTGGAGTGCAGAAGGGAATCTACTCTAGTGTCTGAGCTCTTGGCATACAAAAAGTGGCTCTTCCAGCTCTCTGGCATTGGAAAATTCAAGTTACTCACTTTTCACTTTTTCTATCATGTGGTACAATATCTGCATTGGCTACTCATTTCATTCCAATCACACTGTTCAAACAAACCATCTCAAAGTAGCAAAAGAAGAAAATGTATATGTGTTGAAAAGACAGCTAGAAAAAAGACTGGGGTGTGGCTCACTCAGTAGAGTGTCTGCCTGGTATTCAAGGAACCCTGGATTCAATTCTCAAAACCACATAAACTAAGCATGGTGATATATGCCTGTAACATGCCAGCACATAGGAGGTGGAGTAAGGAGGATCAGAAGTTCACATTCATTTTGGAATTTTCAATGCATAATGAGTTAAAGCCAGACTGATATACATGAGAGTCAATTAGGACAAGAAAATAAGGAAGGAAGGAAAGAAGGAAGAAAAACCATTACTAGAGAAACAAACATCTTTACCCCGGGCGATATTGGGTAAGCTCAGGCTTGTGAATGGGAGCCCTCACTGAACTTGTCATTGCTCAGAAGTGCTGTGTGTAAGTGCACTTCATTCTACCCTCTCTTTCCTACTGTCAGGGGCATATGGCTTTTAACTCTACCTTGGGTTTGTGGGACACAATTCGTACTGATTTTCTAAGGTGGTAGTTAGTAACTATCTGTGATAGATGAATGAGTATTTGGGGCTCTACATGACCGGGGTATTTGAGCATTCATCCCATGGTGCCTCTGTCATCAACCCCCTCTGTGGCTTCAGGAGGACCATCCCTTCTGCTACCAGCAGATCTCCCATAGCTGCCATCTTTTCAATCATTTTGGTTCCCTTCCCAAGTGTATGATTCCTCTCAAGTAACTCCCCAAGAGGGTTTTGAATCTCAGAGTCCACCGCTAGTTTGTTGAACTCTTTTGCCAACTTCTCAGAATGCTGAATCCTACCCAGATCTGCCTACAGAATGGTTAACAACACATCTGTGTGTCTGGGTCACCAGCAAGTTCAGGCTGTACCTCATATTATCAACAAGTCATCTATTTCTTTACCAGGGACACACGATTACTCGCTGCCAGCCTACCGCTCACCATCCTTGTGTCTTGTTCACGTTGCTCTATGGCAGGCTTTATCTGGAAGCCAGGTGCCTCTTACCTGATTTTATTCTTGGCCCTTACTAAAGGTAGACCTGGCTGAAATTTTGAGGTTCAAAAAGGTTACCAGAAGAGCATCTCAAGACACATATAGTATATATCTAACACATTAAATTCCCTAATTCTAATAGCTCCTTAGACTGCCATGTACTTTATCAATGTCAGTTCCTCCCTGCTCATCTCTCCCTTATCTCCCTGTCACGTTCCACGTCCTGGGTTTGTATTTCTCTGCAGACCATTTTGTCCTGTCCAATCATGTCCTTCTGTCCTGGAGGGTAATAATACCTACCTGGGAGGACCTCACATTTCATGAAAGCTGTACATTCTCAAAAGGCTCATCAGTTCAAAGTGAACATCTGTTAGGATTTAAATATAAAATGTCAACCATAGGCTTGTACTTGATGCCCGTCTGGTGGAGCTGTTTTTGGAGGTTGTGGTACTTTTTGGACATGGGACCTAGCTGGCAGATGTAGTCTCCTGGAATGAGCCTTGAGAGGCATGACCAGGACAAGATTCCAGTTGATTTCTGCATCATAGTCAGCACCATTAAGGAACTACCACATGAGTAACTGAGCTGACCCAGCCATTTCATGTTCTCCACCACAATGGACTGTAGTCTCTTTAAGCACAAGCCAAAATATAACCACTTCAAGTTACTTCTGTCAGATGCTGTTACAGAAAAGATAAAAGGCTAACACATACAGCTCCATTTTAGACAGAAATCAGTAATAGTAATTACTAATAGTAATTTCTGTATCACCTATATATATATTAATTAATAGTAATTATCTCTCTCTCTCTCACTCTGTGTGTGTGTGTGTGGTATATACACATATGCATATATCCACATAGGATCTATATTTAAAATTTTAATGCACATATACAGATATTGAATATATATAATTTGCAAATATCTTATGAACATTGACTTGTTTGGATTAAAATGTCAGTCTGTGACATCTGAAGACATTATAAAGTTACGTGTATATAATAAACTCTAATACTCCATTCAACTCCTTCTATCAAAAGTTACTTTTAGTGTATAAATATGTATATGTATATATTAGTGTATGTGTATATAGTAAGGGATGTATTATATTTTTAAATATTTGTATTAATTTTCACATTTATATATATTAGTGTATATAAATGTATAGTTGTGTATATATGTGTGTATGGGGATGTTTCTGTGTATATCTGATAAAGCATGTACTAGACTGTTAAAGATTGGCATTCGCTTGTTATTTTTATGTATTAATATATGTGTGTGTGTGTGTAGTGTTCTTGTGTATACATGTATTAGATTGTTAAAGATTGGCATTCATTTGTATATATATATATATACACATACATATATGTGTATATCACATAGTAAGTGTGATATTTCTATATATATATGGTAAAGTATATATTAGATTGTTAGAGTTTGGTACTAATTTTCACATTTAGTTGAATGTTTTTTAATTGTGTTCTCCTGTCAAAAGAAGGTGTCTGTGCTTTTCTGTGGCTGTGAAATGTCACATCATTATAGAACTATCTTGAACTCTAAGAGATAATAAAGTTTCTATTTTGGTCTTTAAGAAGAATTATTGAATCAGCTTGCCCTTAGTGAACCTGCTAGAGCATTGCTCAGTGCCAAAGGTAGAAAACAGCTCTCTGTGTTCTCGTGTCCTTGTGGAGTTAGAGGGACTCTTGATGTCTGTCATTGACCTGTCCTTAGAGGTCAGCTACAAATGTGCTTAATTTCATGGTCAGCTGGAGTGAGATTTTCTGTGGTTTCAATGAACATGGGCTGAGAGGTCGCTGGGTCACTTGATGGCATCATGAAATAGTAGGCGATAATAAGATTTCTGGAAATGACATTAATTTTCACAGTCTGTGACATCTGAAGAAGTCTACCTAGGTGAGTCCGATCTGCATGGTAGAAAATACATCAATTTCTTTATCAACTATTAGCATAAAGGAACTGAAATATGAGGAAATTTTTCAAAACTAGGCAGAAGGTAAAATAATCTTTTTTCTCAATTGGATTTGATTCCTGTGAATTCCATTTTCTGTCTTTATAAAGAAGCATCTTTCCCATTGGTAAAGCAGAATGAAGAGGATCCATCAGGTGTCAATCAGCTGTGGGAGCCAATTTTGTAGCCTTGTCAATGCAGCTCAGCTTTTCACAGTTCCAGCCTTTACCTTGTGAATGTCCTTCAGTCCTTGAGGGCTGAGGGCGATGAGACGGACCTTGAATGACTGTTTTAAGGCATTACTTAGAATTCCAGGCACTCAAGTGGTGAGAGGAAATGTTACTGATATTCATCCCTGTCCTCCTAGATCTTCCTCACTTTCAATGCTCCACCTACAGCTAGAATTAGAACACCTGGTTGCTAAGGCATATAGAGCATCCCTTTTTACCCTAGCCAGGTCACCTTCTAGGTGACAGGGAGATATCTTCATTTTTATCTTTAAATATATATTTTATAACTTTCATTTTTAGTTCTATCTGTGTTGAGGAAGCTGGGACATGAATGTATGTGCCTGCGGAAGTGAGAGGTATTGGCTACTCCTAGTTGTAGTTAAGGATGGTTGGGGGTCACCTGATGTGGGTTCTGGGAACTGAACTCAGGTTCTCGGCAAGAGCAGTGTGCACTCCTAATGACTCCAGTCCTAACAATGATGATTTTATTGATCAAAGTACAGTTAGATAAACAGAGCCTGGGGGGAGGCGTGTGGGGTGTTCAAACACTAAATGAAATGGAAGGGACCTTGGAGTAAAGAAGGTGAAGGAAGTCCCTGTGGCTCTGAAGCTGGAACTTAAGGAGGAGTGCTGTCACGGAGCTCAAAGCTGAAGCTACTCAGAGTGAACTGGATCCAAAGTAGAGACATGGTACTGTAGCCGAGTACTCTTAAAACCAAGATGGAAGGAGCTAGTGAATGGCCTCTCCCATCGCAGCTTCCTGCTGGCTGAACCCAAACAGATGCAGGTGGTATGGAAGTTTGGAAAATGTAGCTTCTATCAACTTGTAATTAGAGCACAGAAAAAAACAAGAGCTAGGAATGGTTGGTTAGTGAACAATCTGCCAATCACTGCCCCTCTAATTGTTGCCTCAGTTTCTGCTTTTGTATCACATTAAACAAACAAACAAAACCCCACCATAAAATTCATCCTTGCCAAAATTGAATCCCCTCTGAGATTCTTTCAATGAAACTTTTACCACTGAGTTAATGCTTAGTTAATAAGCTAAGCCAAAGATAGAACCTTGAATGACTTGGCCACAGGAAGGATTCATTTTGATGCAGGCCAGCAGGTACCAATGCATGGGAATTCCTACTTCACGGGATGTTTCAGACCCAGAGCCAAATAGAGGAGTATTGCCTATGAGACTGAGGATAAAGACTCTGAAGAGCAGATAGAGTCTTTCAAATAGTATTCAGTTTCTTAGTTGTCTAGAGTAACCCCGAGCTTTGCAGGATAATAACAGGAGGCAAAAGACGTGATCACTAGTGTTAGAAGTCATATTCAGTCCCACAAACATGAAGTCTAGTCATCAGCCATTGGTTGAAGGTCCACTGTGTGTTCTCAGGCGCATTACCCATGGGAACCATGAGTAGTTGAACCTGCTACTATAAGTGGTAGTCAGTGACATCAGAGGGGAAACATCCAACTGTTGCCTGGGCACAGGCAGCAAAGGCTTCTTGTGATTCTAAGTCTAACCTAGATGTGAATGCTGGATTGGGAAAGTAGATGCAAAGAGGAAAATGTAGTAAAACAAACCTTGAGTTCCAGAAAGCTTGAGCTGGTTGCTGAGCCTGGGTTTCTGAACCAATAATGCAGTTGTCAGGTTAAACATATACACTGTAGGGCACTGAAGAAAAATTGAGTTTCAGGTAAATAAGCAAGTTTTAGTGTAAGAATGCCCCTGCTGCGTTTTAGCCAGCATCTGTTAACTGTTAACCAGAGGGCATTTAAATATAACTTTTATGTATCGTTTGAAAATTTTAAACATGTGTACAATATGTCCTGATCATAGCCATCTTCTGTCGTCCTTCTCAGTTCTCCCTCAGATCCCCTTTTAACACATTTTTTCCTACCAACTTCATTTCTCATTCTATAAATTTGAATTTCATTGTCATTTATTTTATTTTAATTTTTAGCTTACAGAGTCTAACTAGTGATTCCCATATGTGCATTGTTGTGGGATCATCCACTGGGACACTAAAGCAACCTACCAGTCACCACACTTGTAAAGAAAAGTGACTGTCCCTCCCTCAGTACCATCAGCTGCCAGTAGATCCTCTGATGGGGGTGGAGCCTCAGTTGCCCCTCCCCATTCATGTTGAAATTCTATTTTTTTCTTTTTCTTTTTTGTTTTTTTGAGACAAGGTTTCTCTGTGTAACAGTCCTGGCTGTACTGGAACTCTCGTTGAAGACCAGGCCAGCCTTAAGCTCACAGAGATCCTCTTGCCTCTGCCTTCTGAGTGCTGGGATTTCAGGCATGTGCTACCACAACTAGACGTCATGGTGAAATTCTTAACTGACTTGACCTTGTACAGGTAACTGTGGTTGCTGTGGCTCTGTGTATGAGATCTTTATATCACATCCAGAAAACAGCATTTCACAGAACAGAAATCCTCCCTGTTCTCCAGCTCTTACACTCTTACCTTGTCTGGGATGTGCCCTGAGCCTTGGACTGAACAACAGGCTTATGGAAGTGTCCCATCTATGACTGAGCACTCTGTTTCTCAGTCTCAGCACCATTCATCGTTAATTACTACCCACTCCAGGAAGAAGCTTCCCTGACCAAGGTTGAGAACAGCACAAATCTATGGACCGTGATACATAAATATTTGGAGGCAAGCTGGCAGCATTACTGTTTAGCAAAACAATAGCTCTATATTCCCCCATGGCCTATGACCCCCACCATCTTGCCCTTGCAAAATACTTATAAGTAAAAAAGTTTATAAAAATAACAAAAATCAAGCAGCCCAATCCAGAAATGTGTAAAGGCCTAGATATTTCTTCAAAGACAGCATATATATGGTCAGTGAAACTATTAAGATATATGTAACATTGTGAATAATTGGGGAAATGAAAGGAAAATCCCTCTTCATACTCTTTAATTTTTTTTAATTAGACAAAATGTAATGACATAGAATGAAAATCCTTAAAATCACATGTGTTGATAAAGATAGAGACAAATTGTAACTCTGTGCACTGATGGTGGGGATGTAAAATGGAGTACGCACTAGGAAAAGAGATAGTGTTTCCCGAAGGAAAAAAAAATTACTGGAAATCCTTCTTCTGGGAGCATATCCAAAGAACTGAAAGCTGGGATCCAATAGTTATTTTCAAACTTGTTCATATACTATATGCAGATCCTATTTTTCCTCCCTCAACCCTTTCCAAATCCTCCCCACCTCCCTGCTCACCTAACTTCATTGCTCTTTCCCTCTCTCAACAGAACAAATAAGACAACATCAAAAGGAAA
This sequence comes from Ondatra zibethicus, assembly GCA_004026605.1. Lineage (NCBI taxonomy): Eukaryota > Metazoa > Chordata > Mammalia > Rodentia > Cricetidae > Ondatra > Ondatra zibethicus. Next base: position 43,421 of record PVIU01007800.1, on the reverse strand, counting down.
AATCAAAACAGACAAACTAAAATATAATATTCCAAATAGAGCAAAACAAAAAGTATACAAGTGCATGAAAAATGGAGTCCATTTTGTCTTTCAGGCATTTGTTCATCCATGATTGTAATGATATTATTCACAACAGCCCAAAAGTTAAAAATAAATCAAATGTCTGTTAATAGATCTCTTTCTCTCTCTTTCTTTCACACACACACACACACACACACACACACACACACACACACACACTCACAGACACACACACACACAATATTTGGTAATATTCTAGTGCTCTGTTACAAAACCTGAAAGATTCAACTTGAAGGGTAAACATTTGACAGTTTTCAGTCCCTGGCTGCTTTTAAGTAAAGCATCACATAGAGAAGATAAGACAGAGGAAGGATGCTCATCTCATGGCAACCAGGATGAAGACTCATGTTAACTACAAAGCCCTTTTGCTCAAACCCATTAAGCACGGAAATCCATCAGTGGATTAAGCCATTCATGAGGTTGGAGCCTTATGATCCAATGACCTTTGTGTGATCATTGTTGCACTGGGAACCATGCCTGTAAAGCATAAGACTTTAGGGTGCCATTCAAGATGGGGACCCTATAAAGATAGGACTTGACTCAGTTTCCAAGGGAAGTAAAATTGTGATATATATTATGATATCAATGAACCTTGAAAACACTATGCTAAATAAAATAAGTCAGTCACTATGGGAAAGATGTATAACTCCTTTTTCTTGGCGGACCCAGAATAAAGAAACAAGCAGGATTTATATTTTACTGATTAGACATTATCAGATGAGGGAGAAGGGGCTAGGACATTGTTCTTTAGTGAGTACAGAGGTTCAGATGGGGAAGTAAAAAACCCTCTGAAGATGGATGGTGGTGACAGTTGCATGAATGCTCTTAACTCTATGAACTGTGTGCTTAAAAATGAGAGAGGTAGTAAATTTCAAGTTGTTTATATGAAAACAAGGCTGTCTGTAAAGGTTCACATGATTAACCTAAAACAATGGGTGAGAAAATGTTTCCAAATCAAAAACAATGACCAACTTTGTCCACTTGTAAAAATTCCAATAAATCTACACAGGATTAAGATTTGTAAAATTACTTAGTCTTCTTAGACAAGTTATACTTCAAAGTATCACTCCAGAACCTTCTCAGGTGTTCTGGGAGACTGCACACCTGGTCACGGTGTCTAGACTAAGAATGTCTTGTAGGTGCTAGGAATGATAAAGGGCATGGCTGGGAAAGTCCTTGGCTAGGGTTTTGGATATCAGAAAATTTCTGTGTGCGTGGAGTGGTGCTGCCTGTTTATGTGGATGCATGTGCATATGGAGACCAGAGGTCAACCCAAGGAACCATGGCTCAAGAGCAACCCCCCTTATTTTTTGAAACATTATCTCTCATTAGCCTGGAACTCACTGATGAGGCTAGGATGGCTGGCCAGTGAGAGGTCCAGTTCTCTGCATACCTGGCACTGGGATTACAAGGATATGCACCATGCTCATCTTTTCTGACACGGATTCTTGGAATCAAACTCAGGTCTTCATACTTATATAGCAAGCATTGTATGCACTGAGTCATTTTCGCAGGCCAGTAATACCTTTTTGAATCATCTCTGCAAGTCAATGCAAGTGCATGACCACTTTCCTGCCATTTTGCTTCTTTCTCAAATATTACTTCTTTCTAGCCATTATCAATGCCTTGTAGAATTTTATGAATTTATTTTTAACCCCAGTCTATTTCTATAGACGTATGTGGCTTTTACAATGAGAATATGATAAGACTGGGTGGTGAGGAGGTGCACGCCACCTTTAATCCTAGCCCTCGGGAGGCAGAAGCAAGAGGATATTCTGAGTTCAAGGCCAGCCTGGTCTGCAGAGTGTTTTTTTCACGACAGCCAGAGCTATACAGAGAAACTGTCTCAAAAATCCAAACCAACTAAACAAAAGTATGATAAAATAAAAATTGAAAATCAGAATCAAAAAAAGATATGTTCTCCCTGTCTCAGTAAAATTTTTGTCTGTTACATTTTTAAAAATTTGTTTTGAGAATTTCTTTTTATCCTCTTTTTTTATTACTTTATAAATAATACCAATCAAAATTCCCACTTCCTCCCCTCCTCCTACTTCCCTCCTGCTCCCCCACACACCCTCCTCCCAACAGGTCTCCAGTCCTAAGAGAGGGCAAGGCACCCAGCCCTGTGGGAAGTCCAAGACCCTCCACCCTACATCCAGGCTTAGGAAGGTATGCATCCAGAGAGAATAGGATCCCAAAAAGCCAGTACATGCAGTAGAGACGATTGAGAATTTCATACATGAGCACTATACTTACCTCATTTCTACCCCTCTCTTTTCCTTCTAATATCTCCCATGTCTCCCCTACTCTCTTTCAAATCCATAATCTCTTCTAAATTGTTGTTTCACACACACACACACACACACACACACACACAGAGGAAGAGTGAGGGAGAGGGAGAAAGACGGGAGAGGGAAAGAGAGAGAGAGAGCACCTTCTAAATTCATTTAATGTTGTTCACATGTATTAGTTTGGGGCTGATTGCTTGGGAACAAGCAATTTTTCTTTTTTTTTTTAACAAGCAATTTTTCTATTTATCGCCCTAAGAGTTTTACAGTTTGAATACCAACAGTGTAAAAACTTCCTTGAATCAGGCCTCACCAAATTGATTTTTCTAAGGGCTTGAAGTTATTTTGGACCCTTGTGCATGACCCTGGCCTGTGGAGGCACCATTATGTGAAAATGGGTTTCATTTGTAGTAAATTGTAAAATTATATCTGCTTTTGAGATATGCTATATGCTCGAGCTATTGACGGAGTTTGGTGTAGCCTGAGAAAAGCTTTTTTTGGAATTATTGATGAATGTGAACAAAGTATTTCTTCCAATTATGTGATAATTGATCTAGATAAATAATATTGGGGCAGGATACACAGACAGCAAATGTATACACGCACCCTGTGTGTGTGTGTGTGTGATTTCTTACCTTTCTATTTTGCAATAACTCATTTTCAAAATGCATGTTCACTGATTTTGCCATGCTACTTGTAATGGAAGCGTTCGTGGCTAACAGTACTATTTAAAGGTTTCAGTTCTTTTTTTCTTTTCAATAGAGGAAAATAAGAATCGATCTGTGCTTTGCTTAGCTCCTTCTCTTAGGCACCTTCTCTATTAGCCTTGTTATGCCTTGGTGCAGCCCGAGTCTCTCTCCCTTTGCTGCCTACCTGTCCTTTCTGCCTGTAATTCACCCTTTACCAGTGGGACTAGCTCTAGAATGGCCACAGTTGATTGCAAATCTCTTATTGCCCCTGCCTAGTAGTCTTCTGTGGCTCTCAGGAATTTGCAGAGTAAAAAATATTATTTCCTTATCTCTCTAGTCTATTATTTTTCATTATGAATGCACTATTTTTATTAATTATTTGGGACTTTCTTATATGTTACAATATGTTTTATCATTCATCCCTATTGCTTTCTGTAATTCCTCCTAAATCCACCACCCATGTACTAGCCCCCCTCTCTAGTTCATATCCTTTGCTTTCTATAACTCACCGAATCTAGTTAATGCTGCCCATATATGCATGAGTGTAGAGCCTTCCAATAGAATGTGCTCTACCTACTTAGATTATATCCCTAATGAAAACTGATTATCTTTCCCCTAGCAGCTATCAATAGTCAGTAGCTCCTCAGCTAAGGGTGGGAGTTTGTGACCCTCTCCCCTCTCCGTATTGTAATATTGATCTTGTGCAAACAGTCACAGCTCCTAAGAGTTCATGAGTATAGTGGTTATATCCCATCCAGAGGACATTGTTGCACTTCGGATCTCTCCAACCTCTGGCTTTTATAATTTTTCTGTCTGTTCCCCCCGCCCCCGACATGAGAGGTGGAATACTCATCATAAACGGGGCATCAATATCATACCCCTTCTCCCCAAAGCCTTGCCTCTCCCTGTACCACATTTCTATATGCAGAATAATCACGTGTATAACCTCAATACACCATTGGCCCCTCTTGCACTATGCTTTAGCTTATGTTGTTTGGACATACCTAAAGTTCCCTTCTTCATGCCCCTCATTTTGCTGCTTCATCTCTCTCCTAGTCTTCCTCTCCCCCCCACACTCTCTATGTCTTTCTGGTGGGGGAGATTTGTCCGTATTGTGTCAATTATGATTTAAATAAACACTGATTGGCCATTAGCCAGGATGTAAGGTGGGACAACCAGACAGGAAGTAGAGGCAGAGCAAGGAGAATTCTGGGAAGCAAGAGGCTCTCTCAGCACACCTGTCTGGACCCCCGAAGAAGCAGGATGTGACCTGCCATGCTGAGAAAGGTACTGAGCCATGTGGCTAACATTGATAAGAATAATGGGCTATGTACGCTACAAGAGCTAGTAAGAAACCTGAGCTAATGGGCCGATCAGTTTGTAACTTATGTAGACCTTCTGTGTGATTCTTTGGGACCTAATGACCGTGGGACCTGGTGGGAGGACAGAAACCAAGCCGGTCCTCATGCTACAGAATGGCGCCCATGTGGATAACTGCATCCACAGAAAACCTGAGAAAGCTCAGGAAAGAATAGAGTAAAGCATATTATCTTGGTAGCAGCAATTTCTCGGGTCTGCTCTGCTTGCTAGAGGCAAGCAAGCACTCTCAGCTAAGAGAGGCTTCCTCACTCAGCCTTAGCTGCAAAGCCTTGCAGCTCTTTTAAGAGGTCCTGCCAAGAAACACTTAAATGGTGTTGATGAAAAGCCAACCGCATGCTTTTCGGTTTTCAGCTGTAGCAGGAAAAAAGCTGCACTGTTTTAAAATGCTGTCTTTCTGGGCCGTCCTGCCAGGGCAAACTCTGACTCTTTCAGGCAGGCGGTCTGGCCAGGGAACATTTGAATGTGGTCTGTGAGCAGAATGCTGCAGCTTGCTTGCTAGCCGGGACCTTGAAATGCCATAGAGTTGTGGCAGTAAACATGGCTACAGCCGGTACCTCCGCCAAGAGGCTGGAATCTCATAAAACTAAGGAATGGACTGGATCTAGCTGTCATGGCCACGGCTTTTATCCTACCCATATAGCTTGGTAAATTAAAGACTTGTGTAGTCAGAAAAAGAGAGATATACAGTAAAGATAGACTCAAAGATGAAGAAAGCCTCTAAATGGTTTACATTGTGTTAAAAATATATGCAAGCTAAAGGTTAAAGTTCTTAAAAAAGAAAGAGAGTAGTTAGGTGTGGTGGTGCACACCTTTAATCCCAACACTTGGAGGCAGAGGCAGACAGATCTCTGTGAATTCAAGGATAGCCTGGTCTACAGAGGGAGTTCCAGGACAAAGATACACAGAGAACCTGTCTCAAAAAGCCCAAAGTTAAAAGTAAAAATAAAAGAAATAGAGGTTAAAATAAAGCCACATAAAGATGGAAAATACACAGTTGATACTGTATGTTATTATGCTCTCTTTGAATTGTTTGAATGCTGAGGAAGGAGCAACAGCTGCTAAAAGATATTTGCTTATAAATGCTGCTGAACTAATCCAAGATAGGTATTTTGAAAATACCTTGACTTCAAAATTGAAGTCGAAAGATATGTTACTTTGGAGAAGAGATTTTGCTTTTGTTTCCACAGGAAATGAGAGGCTATGGATTCATTCTGAGTTAAGAAAAATCAGTTTTGGTCAAGGAAGGCCACCTGAGAAATCTCCGGTAGGAACAGATGGCCCGGATGTCTGAGTTCTACATCCAGAACAGATTCAAGATTGCTGCCTGAGATGATCAAGCCTCACAGGATACTCCAATCAGGACTTGATCATAACTCTTAATTTTCTTTGGGTCCCCATAAGATTATCAGCGCCCCCAACCAGCTGGAAATAGCCTGGAATACTATGCCCACATTCCCAAAAATTGGACTATGGATATTTTTCTTTGTTTAAAAAAAAAAGAGGGGGAAATGGTGCAGGAGATTTGTCTGTATTCTGTCAATCATGATTTAAATAAACACTGATTGGCCATTAGCCAGGATGTAAGGTGGGACAACCAGACAGGAAGTAGAGGCAGAGCAAGGAGAATTCTGGGAAGCAAGAAGCTCTCTCGGCACACCTGTCTGGACCACCGAAGAAGCAGGATGTGACCTGCCATGCTGAGAAAGGTACTGAGCCATGTGGCTAACATTGATAAGAATAATGGGCTATGTACTCTACAAGAGCTAGTAAGAAACCTGTAACTTATGTAGACCTTCTGTGTGATTCTTTGGGACCTAATGACCGTGGGACCTGGTGGGAGGACAGAAACCAAGCCGGCCCTCATGCTACAGTCTTTCCACTTCTCTCCTTCCTTTCCCCTTCTTCGAAGCTTGTTAGCAATCTTTAACTTTTGTTTTTTCAGGTCAAAGAAAGTATACTTCCATAGATCAGAGGACTGCAGTAGAAAAAAGATTTTTAAACCAAGATGGTTGCCCCCATTTTCTGTCACCATGCCCACTAGACCCTTTGTTATCCTTACACCTGTGCACTTACTTAGGAAGTAGGGCTAAGCTTTCTGGCCAAGGGAGTGGATCAGCCAAAGAGATTTTGTAGAGTGAACATACTATATGAATTCAAGGATGGTGAGGTGCCAGCTCTACCAGGGTTCCACGGAATAACTGCAGGGTTTCATTCTTCTCTTTCTGAATTTTCTGAAAACAGTGCTTTCCATAGTCAAAGATTATCCTACTATCAAAGTGCAAGAGAAACAAGGTAAAAGGCTACTTTCTCAAATGTGAGGATGTGTGTGTGTGTGTGTGTGTGTGTGTGTGTGTGTAGTGTGTGTGTGTATTTGTGTGTGGAGAAAGGGGACAGGGTTGCAATTTTGGCCTTACTACTCTTTACTAGAACGTTTAATATTATTTTATATAAGACCTGTCCACTCTACCTCATTGGCAAAGACAACCATAGCATAATGTAACTATACGTTAGTGTGACCCTTCAGAAATATGGAGGTATGTGAGGGACGGGTGTTTTTATTTTCTAAATTCTCTCTTTGATGTCTGCACTTTACCTCTATGATGGTCTTTCCTGACTTAGGATATGGCATCTCTCAAAAAATCATGAGTCTTTCTATTTAGCTCACTTCTATTTTCCAATCAGTCTACCTGCTGGTGCCAGAACAATCTTCCTGATTCATAGCTTTGCAGGTGTTGTTTAATTGATCCAAGGCCTTCAGGGACTCCCAGATATGTGTAGGATAGAGGCCAAATCCTGGGTCTGGCATGGTGCATTCTCCATTCACGGAAATCCAGCCTCTCATTATCTTGTGAGATTTTCTTTTTTCTTGTCCTGTTTTTCTGCCTTATCAGAATAAATGCCAACTGTATACAAGACTATCTTGTGATGTGAACCCAATTTTAGGTAGATCTCAGGAGACATCTACTTAATATATATATAATCCAAGCAAGAGAGGTGGCACCATTCCAGCCACAGTGTGTGGGATGATGGTCCCATATGTGTTGGACATATACATAATCATTGCCCAGATGAATCATGGCAAGACCCAACTGGTTCCCCTAGCTCTTCCTTTAGGAGCTTAGTGTGATAGAAGGGGTTGCAGTGTGTAAAAGTGGGAGGTAACAAGGAGAAGACATAGAGATGATCTGTCTTGCATTTATAAAATCACTCAAAGGAGATGCAAGGAGGCCTGAACCTCTGGTACCCTCAGGAAGTTAGCAGTAAAAGTGCAGGGTAGGTAACTATGGAGGATGGAGAATAAATATAGACACCTAAAAATAAGATGGCATCAAAGATAAAAATGTTTTCTAGTCTGATATTCCTAATATCATTTAAAAAACCCAGAAAATCAAGGGGAGGCTTGGAGAAGCATATTAAAGGGCTCAACTTTCAGGACTAGTGGGCTATTCCAAGAGAGGCACGAGTGTTTGCCTGCAGAATATGTATATGGTTGTTGGAGAAGTATTTAAATGCCAAGTGAAAGCCTATTAGTTGGAGACATGGATGAACTGGATATTGAGGTGCTTATGGAGAGACTATTGTTCTGTGTTCTGTAGTCCACCAGAAGCAGCTACCCTGCCATGATTATGCCTCTCTCCACATGTCCTTTGCTTTTCTGAAATGTGTATTTCTGTTGTTTGAACTTGCCAAGCATTTATTAGGCATAGAGCACATAGGAAACTTTTTACCGCTCTAGAGACAGTGGGACCTGGGAAAGCAGAGCCGAAAAGTAAGGCAGACTAAAGTCTCATGCAGTAACCAACTTTATTCAGAGCATCTAGTAACTTACACTCTGAGACTCTGAGGTTTAAAAGGAATCATGTAAGTAAAGTATACAATCACAGGGGGTAAGCTGCATGTGGCAAAGCATGTTTTTCCATAGAGGTATATAAATGATAGCAATAGCCAGTTGTTATGAATAATCTGAAGTAAAACCACTCTTATTGCTATACCTGGGAGGGGAATGAAAACACATTCTGAGAACAATTCCTTGCTTTTGAAGAAGCTGAGGTTGGAAGACTTTTGTCTTGGTGTCTTAGAGTTAGCTCACAAGGAATCAGAAATCTCACAGGAATTCATTCCTGGATCATGTTCTGATAGGAATCCTTGGCTGGTTGTGGGGATAGAAGCAGTTTTTGCGTCTTCTGATGAGCTATATGAGTGTCTTCTCCACGTCTTGATCCAAACTGACTCTTCCCCTCTTTAAATCTTTGAGGACCACACTGAATATTTAAAACCGCAAGTCTTGCTGTTTGTATTTACCTTGTTGCAACTCCACTTCATTTGTCCATCTAGACAGCAGTTCTCAACCTGTGGGCTGACCCTTTCATAGAGGTCACATATTAGGTATTTTGAGTATCAGATATTTATATTATGATTCATAACAGTAGACTATTATAGTTATGAAGTAGCAATGGAAATAATTTTATGGTCAGAGATCACCACAGCATGAGGAACTGTATTAAAGAGTCACAGCATTAGGGAAGACAGAACCACTGATCCAGACAATTGTCTCCTTAAGAACAATCACTGCCTTGTGCAAATAAGGGACAACTGTTTTGAGGTTCTGGTAGCTTTACTGCTATTTATTGCCCAGCCTCCTTGTACCAGCAACATTTTTTGAAATCTCTTAAGGTTCTCATTTAATGACTCAAAATCTAGATAAAAATATGACTTGTTGTGATGAATAAATTACAGAGACAATTTTATTGGAGAGATACTTCCCTTCAGCTTGTCACTCAATGGAGCTGAAGTGCTTTCTGCATGCTAAATATATGAAGATGCTGTGCACATTACAGCAGAGGATGAAGCAATAATTAATAATTAAGTAATTAATCACCCTGCTGATCCCAGGGTACAGTTGCTGACAATTAAAACTGTTTTCTTCTTTTATAATGGCAGACATTTAAAAAGTAAATGGATTATCTGAAGAATTCTGTGGCTCTGGGATTAAGGACACTTGAACAGGAGAGACTGAAGGACAGAACACAAGGCAAAAAATGTCTTCTTGTTCAGGGGCAATTGTAAACGACTTGTAGACCCTCTTAGGGTACTGGTTTGAAGTGGGTTAAGGTGGATGCTGGGATAATGGAGCATGTCATGCTGGACCATGTCTTCAATAGAATTTCATTGGACTAAGGTGTACTATTACTGAGCAACTTATTTCATGGTATGTGCTAACCCTGCTCCTCTATGCCTTATTGGGAAGAAGGAGGGATGTCAGAGACCCTTGACACAGTTCTGGTGCTAGAAACTATGTGTGACTTTCTGTATATTCTTCCACAGCCCACACTGAAGAAAGATGTACTCATACATTTATTTCCAGCTTACTCACTTAGCCAACAAACTGAATGTTGGTTTCTTAACAAACTAAATATAGTTAGTTTTCATACCTCTTGGTTCTTACCAGTGTGAAGTTTCTCCCCAGGGAATGACTTCACTTACATTTTAATGTAAAAACAGCTCTGATCCTGGTAGAATTCCTGAACCTAGATGGCTAATACTAAGTCGTTTGAATTTTAAAATAAGCAAAGGCTAATTTGTGAATTTGTTCCTTTCTTTATTTTAATACCCATAGAACATCCCAGTAGATATTAAGTCTTCAGTTAACTCACATATCTGTGTCCCCAGCGTATTTTAAGTCTGGATATTAAATACTCCAATGCAAATTGTAGAAGAATTCCAGCTTTCAATTTAACTTTTCAATGTTTTAATAGGTGTGTTCCAGGTATATAAAATTGTGATTCACAGAATACTTGTAATTATTTTATGTCTATAGAATTTAGGTGGATCTATTTGATGGATGCTGTTCAGCTATCCTTTTTGGAGAAGAATTCTACAGAAGACATATTCTAAGGTCCTATTTTCTACCTGCTGTGTGAATTTTGGTAAGTCCCACTTAACTTCTGTTTTTATCTTTGTAGATCATGATAAGCCCATCTTTTAGGTAGTATAAAAATAAGCTTAGTATTACAATGGAGATCATATCACATCTATTTTAGTTAATTACTATTATGTAGCAAATGGGACTCATCATTCTGTAAAGAAAATATCATGCTATTGTCTTCCATGATTGTCTGCATTGACTGAATAAATCTCTACTCATGCTAAATTGAAATGTGCTTATTTGGGTACCAGAAAGTTCAAGGTGATGCCTCTACATGGATGACATTTGGCTTTGGCATGAGCTGTGTCCTGGAGAGCTTCTGACCAAATCTTAATTCTTCAGGGCACCTTTTCATGAGACTTAGTAGCTGTTTTCTGAGAGAGATGGTCTTCTCAGTGCTCAACAAAGAAGGAAGTAAAAGCTGCCTGCTCTCTAGATACTTGCATTTGAAGTCTCAGAATACTTCTCCTTATCCTGTTGGTCCAGCCTCTCATACAGCCATCCTAGATGCACAGGATGGAAAATATTTCCATCTCTTCAATAATAATGTGTTAACAAGTAGAAGTGTACTTATTGAAGCCCTTGAGTATTCACTGTGATACATTTATGTCTAATGTAAAATCCATAATCCATATCAATAGGTTTCTAAGGATTGATTCTCATCACCTAGCATCTCTACCCTTTTCATTTTGCTTCTTAAAATAACTTAATCTTGTTATCATTCCAGGACACCACAGCTTGTTAATTACTTCTCTTACAATATTCTTGCCCTACATTGTAAGATAGAATTTTATTGTCCCTCCTTAAATGGCACCTCCTCAGAGAGTTTTTTTCATGATTATCTTATCAAAAATTGCATGTTCTTGTCTGTTTCTCTTGTCTCATATTAATCTAATTTAATTTATCTAGTTTTCCTCATTATTATAGTTTTTCTTTCAGAAGAGTGTAGGAGGATGGTTCAATGAGATGGCACATGATTAGCATGGTTAAGATTCTTAGTTCCATTAGTAATACTCAAAAAATAAAAATAACATGAATAAATAAATAAATAAATACCCAAAAGGAAAAAGACAAAATGAAATATTGGACAAAAACTCCATTTCCTTTGTAATTTACTAACTATATGCTATTAAATTTCTTTTTTTAAATTACCTTTCTTGAACACTGTGACCTAAGGTTCATTAGAATGATAACTGTCTTCCTGAACATTTCTAGTTCCTAGAAATATGTCAAAACACAACATACATTCATGGATTAACATAGTTGCATATATATGCATAGCAGTAATTAACTAAACTAACTTTAAAAGTCTTTGTAAACCATCTAGAGTACTGTTATTGTTGCTAAGTGAAACGGTACTTCTTATCTTTTCAACTAATTCATTTTGTTCATAAAATACTTAATGTACACTGTATTTATGATAAAGCTGACAATTACATTGTGGAAAGGTTGCTTAGACTCATGGGGTCTTGGTTTACAAGTTTATTGTTAGATCTTATCTAGAAGATGATGGGGTCTGGTGCATTCTTATTCAGAGTGTCTGGTTAAACTGCAGTCTACAAGAATAACCTTTCTAATTCACATTTTGGCCCTACAATGCTATGATTCCAATCCAGTGCAGCTGTAGGTGTTCAGTGTATCTTGTGTTGAGGGGTGAGGATAATTCTATGACTTACAGAAGGTTCACTGTAACCCACATGCCCTCTCTGTTCTCATTTTGTTAGCAATGTGGAATTACGAGATAGAGTTGAAGACTTTGGCTTCTACACATATAAAAAATGAAGTGCCTAGTGCTTTCATTCTCCTATTTATCTGGTGGCCAACATAGAGCCCCCAAGGAAGGGGAGCATGGTAAATATTTGGTTGATATTGAACAATTTAAGTTAACTCAATTGATATTTTTAAATGTGTCCTAGAAGATGATAGACCTGAGTTTAAATCCATGCCAATGAGCTCCTTGGTTCAAATTATTTCCACCAGACAGAGCTAGCCATGTTGACCTTGATACTATTAGTGTCAGAGAAGAGGAATAACCTTAGAGGTGAAAGTTCCAGATCCATTTTCAAAGTGAGATTGAGGCAGGAAATGAGGTAATTATTCGAACTGACACTGTTTTATATTAAATGCTACAGTTGGCTCCATGTGGAACATCTGGTTAACATCACATGCAAAATAAAACTTTCTCCCTGACAATTTTTGGCTCTGAACCTTCCTAGAAAATGCTGGGTGATCTACATCCTTTGAATATTAATGAAACAAATTAGTTCCCAAAATGCCCTACTGTGTCTCAGCTCCAGGAACCAACATGATTCATTAGACTCCTGTTGATTAGAAATGTTGAAGGAGATTTTCTCTCTCTTCATTTTAATTAAGCACATTTGACAGATTTTCTTGATTCCCAATTCGCCCAGACTCCTACAGTGTGGCACAAGAGTAAAATGGCACCCTCTCCTGCACAGATCATATAGGTCTGTGTTGGGCTGGGGTTCTATGGCTTCTTGAAAGACCTTATAATACAATCCCTAAATTAGTTTAAATTTTTTCTTCAGTTTTCAGAATTTAGAAACTGCATACAATGAATATGATCTATCTCTTTCCCAAATTTCCCTTTCTATTCTCTCCACATTCCTCTCAATATTCTAACTCTTCTTCTTCTTCTTCCTCTTCTTCTTCTTCTTCTTCTTCTTCTTCTTCTTCTTCTTCTTCTTCTTCTTCTTCTTCTTCTTCTTCTTCTTCTTCTTCTTCTTCTTCCCCTCCTCCTTCTCTTTCTCCTTCTTCTCCTTCCTCTATAACTCACTAAGGCCAGTTAGTGTGACCCATATATGACCTTGTCTAGGGGTATCCACTGGAGCATGGGTAACCTACCATTGGCCATATCCTCAATAAAGAAGGATATTCCCTACCCTAACAGTTTTCAATAGCTCTTCAGTAAGAAGTAGAACTTGAAGATTGTCTAAATCATCTATGCTAGGATTTGGGCTGGCTTGGTCTTGTACAGGTAGGTAATCACAGCTGCTGTACACAAGTGAATGAAACAGCCATTCCATGTCCAGAAGACTGTATTTCACAGCATTCCTCCCATAATCCAGATCTTATAGTCTTTAATCTTCTTTAGTGCTCTTGAGTTATGTTTTGGGCTCAGTTGGCATCCTTTTAGGGCTGAGCTCTCAGTCTCACTACTTTGAATGGTAATCATATCATCATCGACTGCCACTCATTGCACAAAAGAAGCTTCTCTGATTAAATTGATAGTAGCCCATGTCCATAAGAGGCAGTGGGGAATATCAGATCTGGAACTATAATGCTAGTTAGAAAACAAACTAGGACTGGGGAGGTCCTAGGTCCTAGGGTAGAAGCTGCTGATGCTGGTTTCATTAAATTCCTTAGTTTTAAGACAAATGGGAGCTAAAGTTTTTATTTTGAGGATGGATGTAGAAAGAAAAAGACACCTCCTACAGAATTACAAAAGCATAGATGGAGATCACAAATTAGAATGGTTTGCTCAGAGGAGTCAGCCCATGGTGTAAACAGGAAGTGGGATTTTCATCACTGTTAGCCAGCTGAGTCATACCAAAATGTTTCTGTGTTTCACAGGAACTTAGCTTTTTCCTACATCTTGATGGTTGGATATGCACAGACACTGTGCAAGATCACAGCTGAGAACACAGAGATCAAAGCTGTGAGGAACCAAAGAAGATTTGATTGCTCTGTTTTATAAGAAACATCACATAATAGCATCATGCCTTTAAGTTGGGCTTCATCATTTTTTCAGTTTATAGCCCACATACATACCTTCAGAAATTTCAGCAGGTAGACACTGGGGATGAATATGTAGAAAAGGGAGGGAAAGAAAAAAAAAACTTGTCTTCCTTTTGAACTTCTGGCTGTGTCAAGTTCTCAGAACAAGGAGGGTATGACAGCTTTGAGCTTAGAACAATTAACAGTCTCTTGCCTTCAGAGAGCTTATATACCCATAATGTAGATGCCCCAGGCATACCAAAGAACACAGAAGGAGCTTTCTTCTGTTTTTTCTCCTCCTTTTTAAAATTAATTTTTATTTTACATGCATTGGCATTTTATCATTGGTTGTTGAGTCCCCTGGAACTGGAGTTATAGACAATTGTGAGTTGTCATGTGGATGCTGGTAATTGAACCTAGGTTCTATGGAAGAACTCTTAACTACTGAGACATTCTCGAGCCCTAAGTCATCTCTCCAGATACGATAATTACTACACATATGTGTGTGTGTGTAGTACCTTAATATATATTAGTACTCATATATATGTATACACACACACACACACACACACACACACACACACACACATACATATATATGTACCCTGAAACATATGGAAACCGAAATCAATAAAACCTAACTCTTGTCACCACAGGCCACCATGTGACCCAGGACCACCAGTCTATCAGTTCCCAATATTTAGAGAGTTACTGTTTGTTCCAGACACTTGTGTGGGCTAAACATCTTTTCTGTAGGCTTCTCTTTCTTATTCTTACCTGGAAGTCTGTTTATGTACAAAAGGGAGTAGAAATTTTTCCTAATCATTCAGTGACCATGAGTGCTATAAATCAGTGCAGTGGATTAATCCTCTTGTACACTGTAAAGATTTGTCACTCAAATTGGTTTGATAAATGCTGATAAGCCAGTAGCCAGGCAGGAAGTATAAGTAGGGTGACCAAACTAAGGAAAATGGGAAGGATAAGGGTAGAGTCAGGAGTTCCCAGCCAGATGCATAAGGAACAGGAGATGAATGTGCCATGCTAATAAAGGTACTGCCATGTGGCAGAGCGTAAATAAGGAATATGGGTTAACTTAAAATATAAGAGATACCTAATAATCCTGAGCTATGATTAAGCATTTATAATTCATATATATCTCCATGTGGTAATTTGGGAAGTGGCTGCCAGTATTTGGGAACAGGTGGGTGGAAGAGAAATGTCTGCTTACAGGTCAGTTTGTAGAAATGGAAAGACAAACCTGTAGTTTGTCTCCCTATGAAGCTTGAAGTCTACAGGAAAATCCAAGCATTAGATTCAATATAACTTTGAATATAAGGATTCTATCCCCTGCCTTTTCTTCCATCTGAACCGCTTTGTCTGTACCTCCCCACTCTTCCATGTATTTCATATGCACTTCCCCCTCCATACATGGATTTTCTTTATAACTTGTTAATAAAGAGCTATGAAGGAAGGCATTTATTTGATTTACCTTGCTGTAACTGAAAATCTTTGAGGAATTCCTGATGGAATGTCCGAGAATTTTTTCAGAAGCTGAAATAAGAGGAGAAGCTGGCAACAAAAGCAAATGAAGAAAGCCATAGGTGCTTGAAGGATGGTCAGAACAAGGACCATTCTTAGAGGAGAAAGGGGAAACGGAAGCCCCTGTTGTGCTCTCTCACCTGAAGATTTATCCTGGTGAAAGCCCTAATGTCAGACACTGGGGGCCCGGGGCCCAGCCTAGGATGGCAGTGGAGAAGGAGCCCTGAGCAAATTGTTGCTCAGGATTTGTGGTATATGTCTCCATGGTGACAGTTTTTAATTTTTTAATTTGATGTCACTGAACACAGGGAGAAGATCTGGGTAGAATTGGTTCTGGATAGGAGCAGGAAGAAGTCTCAGAAATCTCCCTGTAAGGAAACCAAGAGTCACCAGACTATAGCTGTGGAAAGTAACTGTTTTCTAAATAGATTTCAGACTGACCTCTGGAGGTCTAGACACATCTCTGAACCAGTCTCAGTAGAAACCATTCTCCCTAACCCACAACATCTCCTTTTCATGCTGATGTGCTTTTACTGTGTCACTGTTAATTTAGTGTTACCCAGAACAAAGACTCCAAAATACATTGATACTAAACTGTATAAATGTATAAACTTTTCTTGTATCATATAGATCAATATTCTATGTCTCTACTTTGGAATACATTTTCCCAATGTTTCCTGGCATCATCTTGACCCTAAAATCTGTATTATATAGATTTTTATTTTATTTTTATTATTATTATGATCATATGTGTACATGATGGGGAGACTGTATATTATAAGGCACACATGCAGGAATCTCTTTTCTTCTTCCATATTTGTGTGGGCCTTAGGGATTGAATTCAGGTCTCTAGGTTTGGTGGCAAGTGACTTTACTCAACGAGCTATCTCATTGGCTGTATTCTACAGATTATAGAACAATCTGAGCCCCAGAGAAGATTTCTGAGCACATCTGGCAATCAGTTCTTTGGTGTATCTTCTCATCTCCACCTTCAACTACCTGCTTTAGCTGAGGTATTTTTCTTTACTTTTTATTATTTTTTATCTTTTTAATTTTATCCCATTATCAGTGTTCTTTGAAAAAATTCCCACTTCTTAATATCCCTCTTTCAAGATCATAGCTGTAATGTATGTTCTTCCAAATGTGGCACAAAAGAACTGTCATATTTTAGATTCTCCAATGCACATTTTACCATCCCTGAAAGTGGGCTCCATCTTACAACAAATTCTACAGTTCAATTACAGCCAACATTCTCTTTGAGTTGCTAACTCATGGCACTTATTCTATAAGTAAACCTGGAAACACTCGGGTCTTCTGTAAATTCAGTTTCTTTGTTCATATTTGTGAATATATAAATGAACTGCATGGCTTCTGTCTGATTATATTCAGTGAGCTTTGAAACTCAGTGTGGCTTCCTAATTAAAACATCACATGCATTTGGCACATAAGTGCTTGCTTGTGTCTACAAACACAAATAGACCCTTTTAGAAGTCAGCTCCATTTGCAAATTACAATATAGTGTTGCCCTCAGAGAAGTCCATCAGCAGAGAACTCTGTCACACCATGTCACACATGGACTCATCATGTATTTCCCTCATTGTAAGATCTTCCTGTCTGTTTAGAATTCACCAAAATCTGTGTCTGATGATGTCTTTTCCAAATGAAAATTATGCAAGAATTTAAAGACAAGGGTCATATTGTCTGTGTGCCTTCCATCTCATGTTTCATTATTTTCTTTATGGTTTCTTGAATATCAGAGTTCTCAGACTTTTTATTATCAAGACCAGTCTCTTTAGACGTATTCTACTTTCCCAGGCTTCAAGTATGCATTAGGCAGATTCCAATACAATGTTTCCCAAAACTTAGCAGCCCATGTGTCCTTACTTCCTCCAGAATATTTTATTCTTTAAAGTCTGCATAATTGATTTCAATTTCCCTTCATGAACATAAAATCTCACCAAGGACATGGTTCTTATTCCTCTGTCTAACCTTTTATTATAGGTGTCTGTTAATAATAGATAACTGACACGTGATAATTGATTAACTGTATATATACCCTTTCTCTGACATGCCTTACAGATACACTGTAGGCATTCAAGAATGCCTAGCCTCCGTTAGATTAGTCCACTGAAATGCTGTTTGTCAGGACCTAGGCAAAGTCAAAACACTGTGGCAGCCAGTAAGATGGCTTAGTTCATAAAGGTGCTTGCTGCCAAGTTCCATTCCCAGGATTCAGATGGCAAAAAGGGATAATGAACTTCTTTGGGTTGTCCTGTGACCTTCGTTCTAGCAGTGGTTTGCCCTCCCCACTTGCTCCTCCTCACAAAATAAAGAAAATGTTAGAAAGACATATTTAAATGTTTTAGTAGGAAGGAGTCTTTACTAAATTTAACTTTTACTTATTTCAAATCAAGACCTATTGATATGTTAAATACCAATAATGAATGTTGTAAAGCCAGTAGATTAGTATTTATCAACATACAGTCTCTTTAGTCAGATCTGCCTGAAAGAAAAGGTAGAAATAAAATATAAATTGATCAATAGCGTGTTTCATCACCTTTCAGTTTTAAGTCTTCTTTTCTATACGCTATAAGAAGATTTTAAAAGATTCTCAAACTTGAAAGGAATGCCAGACTGAGAATCAATTCTGCGTGGAATATTCCAAACTCATCTTACTGAATTGACTCATATCTTTGGTAGATTTTAAATCTTTTTATATTGTGACTTTCTTCTGGTTAAGTTGTAGGTCACTGGCATCTGAAGGGTCATCTGGATCCAGGTGAACCTGTGGAGGGTTTTGGACCTTGTCTCTTGTCAGCATCTGTGTTTAGCTCCAACTGAAGGTGAAGAGACCGTATGTTTCCAGTTGCCTGTGTGTAACTATGCTTGTGTCATCCCTGAGTTTGTAAATTTACTCATGAGCTATTTGGTTTTAGAGAACTTCTGTCTTCTAGCACTAAGAGCTTTTTAACATGGAGTTATTGTTGCCACAAAGGCACAACAAGAAGTTTCTCCTCACATCAATGCCAAATATCTTGATTTTGGACCTCCCAGTCTCCATATTTGTGAATATAATTTTTCTGTTCTTTGTAAATGACCCAGTATGTGGTTTTCTGTTACAGCAGCACAAAAGGAACCAAACCACACAGGAAGAGAAAGATGTAACTATATCATGTAACTGAAATTGCCAAGGCTACTTGAGAACTGGCTAACAGATAATGGCGAGAGCCTTTTGAAAGTGAATGTAGAAAAATCCAAACTATTGTGAATGACTCATTAAGGGTGATTCTGAAAAGGGTTCAGAAGAACAGAGTTAAGAATGAAAGCCACATTCTTCTCAGAGATTGCCTGAATGGATATGGATATGCGCAAATGCAGATAATAAATGTGGACAATAAATGTGGACAATAAAGTCCTTCCTTCATTCATTCCTTCCTTGCCTCCATTCCCCCATCCTTCCATCCCTCCATCCCTTCATCCCTCCTTATTTTCTTACTTCCTTTCCCCTCACTCTTTCCTTTCATTATGTGTGTGTGTGTGTGTGTGTGTGTGTGTGTTTGTGTGTGTGATATAGGTAGGTTGATGTACACCTGCCTTGACCTGCATGTGACAATCAAGGACTACTTCCATGAGTTGTTTACAGTCTTCCCTATGGTCCTAGCAATCAGTTCAGGTCATTGGGTTTGCATGGCAAGGACTTTTACCCATTGAGCCATCTTACCATTCTAGTAAAGTACATTTTTAAGAATCAAGGAGGAGCTGTGTTTTGGAAATGGTAGAAAGACCATGTTTATCTGAAAGTGGCTGGGAATTTTGCTGAATTCTGTGTCCTTGGATTGACGTGGAAGGCAAAACTCCACAGAAATGAACTAGGATATTTGGCAAAAATGCAATGCGGCTTCTTTTAACTACATACAACAAGAATTGAGAAGATAGAAATTATTTTAAAATGAGATATGTGTAGAATGTAAGCATATAGGGAAATGTCTCAGCCTAGCCATGTAAGAAATAATTTTCAGAAATTATTAGGAGACAAAATTAAGAGTGGTGACCCAAATTTCACTGAATAAGGAGACCAGTGAGAGAAGGAAGACAGTTATACTTATTAAAAAAACAGGAGCGTGACCCTGAGGATTTTGAAGATCTTTGGGTGTGGTCTTCCTGTCATAGGTTCAGAATGCTGTGGTCTTGAAGGAATAGAGCTTACAGGAAGAAGTTCAGATCATGCATGGCTCAGAGTTCTCTTGGATCTCTTGACTGAACTGTGTGTAGGTTATGAGTCCTCTGCTTTCTCCTCATCTAGTGCCCTACAGTTCTGGAGGGCACAACTGTGAGACTTGTAAAGCACCAAGTGATGTAGAGATGTAGAGAATGCACAGACTCTCGATATAAAATTAGCGCCACTTAGATTTTACATGAAGTCTCCAAAAGCCTGAAGTCCCTAACAAAGACCTGTCACGGAGGCCAAGTTGCCACAGAGAGCACCACTGAAGTGTTGAATAATAAAAGCAATGGGATGGGACTGACCATGAGATCCCAGAAAGGTAGAGCCAAGAGAGTGTGCTGTGTAACTAAGAGAGCTTCAGAAAGATTTTGTTGTCATTGTTTGTCTGGTTTTTTTTTTGTTTTATATTTTTTTCAGGATGTATTGGAGAGTTTTCTGTCAACTTGACATAATCTAGAGTCATCAGAGAGGAGGAAGCCTCAATAGAGAAAATGCCTCCCAAAGATAGGGCTGTATGTAAGCCTGTAGGGCAATTTTGAAATTAATGATCAGTGTGAGAGAATGCAGGCCACTACAGCTTCTGGTCCTGGGTTCTATAAAAAATGAGATTGAGCAAGTCATGAGGCACAAGCCATGGGAAGCAAGTCAGTAAATAACACCCCTTCATGGCCTTTATATTAGCCCTGTCTCCATGTTCTGCTCCTGTTTGAGCTCCTGTCCTTACTTCCTGAGATGATGAACAGGGATATGGAAGGGTAAGCCAAGTAAACCCTTTCTCCCTCAAGTTGCTTTGATCATGTGTCTTACCACAGCAATAGAAACCTTAATTAAGATATAGTAGTCTTAAACTATTACTGGTTCCAAGTCCATCTGCATGCTTCTCGAAAGCTGTGTGTGTCAGCTGCCAACTTGACAGAACCTAAAATCGCCTGAGAAGAAAGTCTTAATGAGGAGTTGCCTATATTGGTTTGGCCAGTGTTTGTGTCTTGGGGTGGGGGGCGGTTATCTTCTTTTTTTTTTTTTTTTTTTTGGTTTTTCGAAACAGGGTTTCTCAGTAACTATGCAGCCAGTCCTGGAACTCTCTCTGTAGACCAGCCTGGCCTCAATCTCACAGAGATCTTCCTGCCTCTGCCTCACAAGTGCTGGATTAAAGGTGTGCACCACCATTGCCTTGCCATCTTAACTAAGTTAAGTTATACTGGAAGACACACTGTAGGCAGCACCATTCTCTAGGCAGGAAGCCCTAAACCATGTAAGAGTAGAGAAAGTGATCTGTACATAAACACTCAAGTTAGCAAGAGAGCATGCATGCCTTTGTTTCTCTGCTTTTGCCTGTGGACGTGATCCGACTAATTGTTTCAACTTCCTGCTACCTTGACTTCCTCTCAGTGAAGGGCAGTAACCTGGACCTGAGGAACTAACATAAACCCTTTTTTCAGCTAAGTTGTCTTGTGTCAGGATGTATTCTCACAGCAACAGAGATACGATGAGAACAGAAGACAGTGCTCAGAAACTGAGAGTTCCTGAGAAGGAAATCAGATCAACAGAAGAGCCAGAAGTCCAAGGTGTGTGTGTTTGATGTTGTTGTCCTCCTACCAAAACCACACCAAAACAAAACAACAACAAAAAACAAACAAAATAAAACAAAAAACCCAAACCAAACCAAAACAACAAAAACAAAAAGCAACAACAACAAAAAAAAACATAAAAACAAAACTTAGGGTACTGAAGTACGAAGTATAAGAAAGAGTTGATATAGGAGAACAAGGAAGTTCAGGGTGAACAGAGAAGGGATATCATGTGTTAGATGCTGGGTGAGATCTTTATAATCTACTGCATCTCCTGGTGTTTTCTGGCTCAGCTATCACAATTGTTCTTCCTCCGTCTCTCACTGGCCTGTAATTCACAAAGTAATCTGTGCTTGCTGACCACTGAGCCCATGGGGTCTGCCCATCCCTGTTTTCCCAGCTGTGAGGTTCTAAGTGTGCTCCATCATGAAGAATGCTCAGTACTTTTTATAATGTGGCTTCTAAGCTTGCAAAGCAATCACTTTACTAACTAAGCCATCTCTCTGGCCCCTAGGGCTAGTTTTTTTTTGTAATACATAAGCATGTTGGTTTTCTAAAAGTTAACCCTCAAAGCCATTTTCATAGCATATGAACAATACTAGGATAAGGAAGAACAATAGCTACCAGATGGTCTGCAGTTTGCAGATCTAAAGAAAGACTTTTTAGCAGTTAACATCTTAATTGAGGTGAGAATATAGAATACTGAGTTGGGGTGGATGTCAAAGGGCAACTTAGAAAGAAGCAGCTACTTTTGCAAAGTTGTTTTCAGCAATACTGCAGAAGTGGGGCAGCCCAGGGGAATTGGAGATGACAGTGTCCTCCTGTGTCTGGAAGGTAGCATCTTGAGTCAGATGGTTCCCCCTTTCTTGGTGTTGAATATTATTTGCCTTGTTGGGTTTTGAGATTACCTGGTTCCCTTTACTCATTTCTTCTATGGAGTTCTTCTAAAATGGGAATTTCTATTCTCTGCTTGGCTCAGCTACCTGTTTTAAAGTTTGATTTCACAGGTTCACAGCTGCAGAGCAATTCACCGCAGGACAAATTACCCAGAGTTGCATCCATATGGTGTTTAGATAAGACTTTGGACTTTAGACTTTCAAGGTAATGCTGAAATGCATTAAAGAAAGCTTGGGGATGCTTCAGTGGAATGAATTTATTTTCTCTGTGAGAAGGACATTCATTTGAGTGGCAAGGGAAGAATGCTGTGGCTTAAATGTAGATCCTAAAAATCCAGGTGCTGTGTTTAAGAGGCCAGCAAACTATGAAATGTCTCCCAGAAAAATAGATGAGGCTCTATTTAGACAGGGTTTATGGAGCACTAGTTAACTTATCCTTTGACATTCTGTGAGGCTAAGAAGTTCCTCTCCATCAAATTCCTGAACCTTGACCTCAGGTGTGACAGCTTCCTCAGAGAAAAGCCTATAATCTTTATTAATTACGCAGTTCATTGCATAGTAGTA
This sequence comes from Ondatra zibethicus, assembly GCA_004026605.1. Taxonomy (NCBI): domain Eukaryota; kingdom Metazoa; phylum Chordata; class Mammalia; order Rodentia; family Cricetidae; genus Ondatra; species Ondatra zibethicus. The sequence continues at coordinate 20,527 of PVIU01007800.1, read as the reverse complement.
CAAGACAGATGAAGGCATACCCCAACACTCTTTTCTCTGTCCAGGGTTGGGGGTCCATCTGCACATGCTTCTAAGATCATCAAGATATTCTAGTTTTAGTACACTTACATCTTCAATTATTTTTTCTCAAAATATGGTCCAAAGGCCACGAAGCAAGTCCCAGGGGTTGAGGGGGGTGTAGAGTCATTAAAAAACATGCCCTCTGGTTCTATCATGAACTCAATGAACCAAAATCTTTGAGGCTCCATCCTTAGTGGACATTTTGTATTCTCTATTCTCCATCTCCTTCAGGGCATATGCAGGATGTCTGCAAACACTGGGTGTTCAATTGTTTTTTCTCCTTAATCATCTAACTGGGACTTTCTAGATTTAGCATATGGGGCCTCTATGAAAAAGACTTTTGCTATAGGAGTATAACTCTCTTTTCCTAAGCCCTTTGTATTAAAATCAATTAACTGCATCTCCAAACATTATTGAGATTACAAAATATAAGCTTCCATGATCAAAAAAATACAGTCAGTCTGTCATGTGCTTGTGGAGGGTACAGAAAAGTCCCCTCAATGATGACTAGGTGGGATCCATTTCTTTCTAAGTGTTGGCTATTAATGAATAACAATAATTACATGGTGCAGTCCAGAGCCAATATGATCTGTAATTGTATAACAAGAGACACAATTAACACCAAGCTTGCAAACTATTATTGTAATGATCATTTGATATAAAAGGAACATTATTTTTACAAAGGTATGGGAGATAACTTAATGTACCCGTTGGTTACCAAGGACATACTAAATAGCTTAATTGTCAGTGTTTGAGTTAGGGTTTGAAACTGGAGGACAGAACTGTGAGGACTGACCTTTATGTGGAGATGGTGTCACCAGACAAAGAAAAGAGAGAACGGGAGACTCAGTGGCGACCTTGCTAGGAGCTTTGGGTCCATCTCATTGAAGCCACTTAACATGACAACATGTAGCTGGTGGAATCAAGTTACAGAGAGTATCAAGGGTGCTAATAGAAATGAAATAGGGGCTTGTACAATGAAGGATAATCAGCCTCTTCAACAGCTCTCCTTGGTGATGGCATGCCAGGAAGAGGGACCCTCTGAGAACTGTAAACTTTCCCCAAGTCTCACCACTCCACTTAGAAAGTTTCTGTCTCACCCTTTCCAGCCTACTTTTTAAATGTGGCTACCTTTACCTTTCCTGTCTTGCCTAAATTTCCTGCATTGAATGTCCTGCCCTGGGCCCCTTCCTTCCTAATTTCTATGCCTCTTGAATTTACTGCAGTTGAATCTTAACCAGGACAACAAAAGACAATCCACAGAAGAAATACATTTATGGATCAGGAATTTTTAAATAATATTATTAGTAAAAGGAAGCAAAGTTAGCTTTTATTATATATAGTCTAGGACAGAGTAAGTGTTATACTTGCCTACAGGTGAAAATTCTTCAGCCTTTCCAATGGCTACAGTTTTGAAAGTTGTAGCATGGTTTCCACAGATACAGATAACTCGGGGAGCCATCCTCAGGCTCCGTACAATGCAAGGTTTTCTAAAGGAGCATACATTTTCTGCTACACAACCCAAAGGGAGGGTTCAGAACTGTCACATCCTCTTGCTTGGTCCAGAGGGTTTCACTCCAACTTAGGCATGTGTGAGCCCCAGTTATTTTTGCCCAGGTGCTCCAGTGTCCAAAGCTAGTGGGACTATGATTCTTGGAAGCAGTAGGCTACAGTTTCATAAACTGCACATTAGGTTTTGTCCTTGTAAAGTTGGCCCAAGTGTTCATGTATCTACTCACTACCACGATGGCTGCTGTCCTTTGAATCCTGAATGTCCTAAGGTGCACATGCTATAGGCTTGGCTATTCTTAGGCCTTTCATTGTTACGACACAGGGCTCATGGCCTAATGTGAGGTATGAAGATGATAAATGATAACTCTCACCTTATGGTGTTCAAGAGAGAAAGACAGAGGCAGGCTAGGTCTCCCAAAGTAGTGCTAGGAAAGACTTTATAAAAAAAAGCATAGCATCTCCCAGCCTGTGGTGTTGCTGGGAGGTAGTGAAGCCTTTGGGGTGGGGTTTAGAGAAAGGAAGTTACATCATTGTGTTTTATCTTTAAAGGACTTATTAGGATTCTTATCACTTTCTGTCTCTTTCTTTTGGCTTCTCACAGGCCATGAGACTATCAGCTCTTCTACCATGCCTTTTCAATATGATGTTCTGGCCCAAAAGAAACATAGCAAGTGGCTCGTGGACTAAAACATCTGATGTTATAAGCTGAAATAAACTGGTCCTCCATATAAATTGTTTCTGGTATTTTGTTGCAGTGTCCAAAAGCTGAGTGAGCTGTGGCTGAAAGAATATATACCAATGTGCTTTCCTTGAGTTACATCTATTTTACAAATAATACCATTGAATGAAAGGAAAATGGAGCCTCCGAGGGGTTGAATTTAGTTGCCTAAGGTCACAGAGTCAGTTCAATAAGAAATTCTGATTTCACACCCATAAGTCTAAATTCCCAGCAGCCACACCTAACTCCTATATTCTCACAAACAAATTGCTTTGTGTTTGTGAGACCAGCCCTAAATTACAGCCTTTACGTAGGGCATGGTATAAGTGCCAAACCCTGATTCTTGCTAGAGGAGAATGGTTGGTTGTGTCTGCCAGGAAGAATAGAATTTCCCAATGCAAAACCAGTTCTGATGTCAACAACTTAGCTCAGGCAGTATGTTAGTGACTGTGTGTTTAGTACTAGTAACATGATCTGACCTCGGAAAACCACAGGGGTCCCCACCTGCACTCCATCTTTACTGAAACAGCTGTAACCTTTTGTCCACTTTCTCATCAAAGCCAGAAGGTGCTGTCCAAGTGGCAACAGAGTCATTTGGAGGGGAAAAAATCTCCTTAAACAAAATAGCTCCAGCAACTTATGGGGTCTTAGTAGAAGAGGAAGCGAAATGCAACTTGAATCCTGCTGTTTGCAGCTGTACAAATTATAGGTCCCCAGTTTGTGGGCACCAGAGCTGGGATGGAGGGCATTAGTGGGCAGAAACCCATTGAATACTTAATCACAGCTCTCTGGGGGCGTGCTGGCTAGACCAGGGGAAACATCGGAGCCTGATGAGTTATTTCTGCAGTGGACCTTTGAGGTAGATTACACAGTCATGTAGTTCTCTCTTGTGATCTCTCTTCTTCTCTGGAGACTTTTTTGAGTCTAACAATCATTTGAATGCCCCAGAGGGAAAGCCTCCTGTGGTTACCTCCAACCAGGCAGTTGTGACAAGATATCAAGCAGCATTTGTGAGTGTCTCATATCCCTGCTCGGCTGTGAGTAATTATTAATGAAGCTCGTATTCGCTTGAAAGAAGAAAAGTGGACAATACAATCAAAAGAGCTGGAAGGCTGGGATGCTGGGATGCTCGGATGCTGGGATGCTGGGATGCTGCTGACCTACGACCTTTGGTCATAAAGACTCCAGTATCCACACAGGTGCTAAGCAGAGCTGATCATTAGTACCTTTCTCGAAGTAGAGGAAGTGTGATGGGGATGAATCAGAAACACTTCGCAAATTATTAAGTGTCATACTAAAGACTCAGCAAATGCTAACCATGTCCTAGCTCCAATAAAAGAAAAGCTGAAAACACATCTTCACATCCTAACTCAGTCGAAGCATCAAGGCAAGGGCATAGGTGATCTAATCCAAGTCAAGACCTTGAGAATATATCTGTGTCTTACTCTTACTACCTGCTTTGAGAAACAGTACCCTTTAATAAACTCCCGTGGTCATTTGCCATGAGTCAGGTAAATGTTGCCCATTCTCTATACAGCTGTACCCGAGTATCTGCATTACTTACTTTTCTGTTGCTCTTCTAAAATACTGTGCCCAAAAGCAACTGATAGAAGGAAAGGTTTATTTTGGCTTATGGCTCCAGAGGGAGAACTATAATGGCACGGGGAAGCATGGCAGCAGGCAGGCAGCAGGAAGCTGTGAGATCACATGGTCAACATGGGAATGAAGCAGAGAGTGACAGGAAGTAGGATGATGAAGGTATAAACCCAAAGCCCAGCCTGGCAGCATGGATTCTCTAATAATCTGTATCTCCTACAGGAGCCACAACCTCTCCAAATAGCACCACCCACAGGGGACAAAGAGTTAAAATACATGAGCTTATGGGGGACCTTTTTAATTCAAAACACCACTGTTGAAAGAGAGAGTAGGCCTGCTTTTTGTCCCTGCCGCCCGGCTCCCAGCTGCCTGACTAGCTTATACCTGAAATAACCACACAGAAATTATATTAATTAAATTACTGCCTGCCCCATTATATCTATCCTCTTCTTGGACAACTCTCACTCTTGATCTAACCCATTTCTATTAATCTGTGTTCACTACGAGGTCGTAGCTTACCGGGAAATCTTCTAACCAGCGTCAGTCTCAGGCAGGAGAACCATGGCGTCTGCCACACTACCTTCTTCCCAGCATTCTGTTCTGTCTACTCTGCCTACCTGATTTCTGCCCTATTAAAAGGCCAAGGCAGTTTTCTTTATTCACCAATGAAAGCAACACAAATGCAGAAGGACCTCCTACACACCACAATATCTATGAGTCAATTGGCTGTGGATAGAGAGTAGTTTTTTTAAAAATTGCATTTAAATTTGATCATGTAAGGACATTTTTATCAAAATTATCTAACAAATATAATAACTTTGTATGTGGTATTCCAATTCATGTACAAATGATTTAAACAAATGAATGATGTCTAATACTTAAGAATCTATGCAAGCAATACACTTCATATACAGAATTTGAACATCTGCAGATTTTGGTGGAGTACCATCCTAGAACCAGTAACTCACAAACACTGACAACTCTATAAGCCCCAGGACACCTGGGTTCCTGATCAGTTTTTTGTCTAATGTCAACTCTTTTCATAAACCTATTATATTACACCTTCTACAGAAATGTCTATAAAATCTTAGTACATGGTAAGATGTTGTTATCTCTATCTGGCCTCCATTTTTGAAATACGGGAAGCCTTTAGGCCGAAGGCTCTTGGTAGCTAAGGGTATTCAACAGGATATTTTGGACAACACTAGAGATAGAATGCAAGTCTGTAGGTGTGCTTGACAAACTTCTTACCCTCAGGGCATTTAACAAAAATTTTAAAATTCAGCTTTCTTCTCATTGTATTTACTTTCAAAAGTTTGTATGCTAGAAATAGATTCTTTGGTTCCAATTGTACATCTTTAAGACATTGGGAGGCATTAAGATATAGATTACATGCATAATTGCACACCTCTGATTATATTAATAAAGGTGGAACACTGCTGGACAGGTACACAGGGGAATGCAGATATAGACTTCTACGGAATGTCTCTGTGGATTAATGAGAGCATAGCACATGAACGGAAGTTTGGGGCAGGCATACACTCCAGAAATCTCTTGCCCAATGCCTGATGATGGTCTACCTATATAGACAGGAGGGGTACTCACAAAACCCTCTGTCTTTTAGTGACTCAAATTATTTAATCACCATGTCTGGTGCTTCATCTTGGCTACTAAAAATAGGCCATGGTGAACAAAGCATTAAGTTAATTGTTTGAGTCTTCGTTGGGTAGCCTTTGCTTTATCACTACAAACATTCTCTGTGGCTTAATTTCTGACCAGGAGCAAGAGATTACAAGATTATATGTCTTCCCTGGCCCAATTGCCACTGCTTCCTGAGCTCCACATTCACCCACTTCAGCATTGCTATTGAATCCAGCTAGAATCTGTACTCTGCAACCCCCCAAGGACAGACATTTGCTCAAAGTTCTTTATATCTCTGGGAACAATCCTCAGTCCCATAAAGATGATATACGGCAGGGATCCAGAGGGGAAATATCCCTGAGTGGTGCCGGTACCAGTTAGACATGCTTCTAAGCCTAAAACGGAATGCATGGATGCCTTTCTTCACATTACTTCTAAAAAATGGCCTTGTTTTCTACTTCCACTCTAATTTGTTTTAGAATGTTCAGAAACCTAATATGGCTAAAGGATTGCTTCAAGACTGAATGGGTTCTGGTGTAGGAAGATGGCATTAAGTCCAATGAGGCCTGGCATCACATCCCCACTGTTGCTGGCTATCACAAAGCCAGGTGTTCTGATTCCTCCATTAGTTGATGCTGGAGGCAGCTTACCCATTCCTCTAGCCTTTACTATTAATCACAAGCATCTGCAAGTCTTTTCTTAGTGTGTATTGAACTATGGGGCCTGAGTAATCTTTACATAGAGCTGAGTATACATGTCAGGGTAAATGGTATGACCCGCTTCTCTGATGGGGTCAATACTCTGCATAAATACTCTGGCATTGTTGCTCTCCACAGATTTTGTTTGACTGTTGAAAGAACACACTCCTTATGCCAGAATATTAAGAAAATGAGGTGGTTTTTTTTGCACACTATAAAGAAAACAGTGGGTGAGACAGCAACAGAAAAAGGGTCTGCATATAGTCTAAGACCTTACCGCCCTTGACAAAATCAGTATTAACAACAGCCTCATCTTAGAAGCAAAGCAGGGGGTCTGTCTAGTATTTGGATGAGGGAAATGTTAATGGACATACTCCTTTTGATGGAATCATCTTGAGATCGTGATGAGCCATGTTGAATGTAATTTCCCAGCACGTAATTCCTGTCATAAAACTGAGGGTAGCTGTGGTGTATCAGATTTGGTTGATTTTGTTTACCCATGATAGTCTATCTATTGAGTAAAAAATAATCTTAGTTTTTCTGATTGGTAGATGCTTTCTGGATCAGGATCATGTGGCCTCTCAGTCATGACCTTTCCTCCATAAGAAGACCCTGATACATAGCAATCCAGAATTTCTCAGTGGAGTCCCTAAACTGGGTAAGGAAGGCACTCTGTAAGGTAAACATACACCTTGGTGTTAGTTGCTAGGACTCAGCCATGGCCACATATGGCAATGCAAAGAGTAGCAGCTGGGAGGCTAAAGAGTAGGTAAATCCTGGAACTAGCATATGCTTCCTACCCTCCCCCAGCCTTTGCTTAGCAAATCAAAATCCAGGCCAAGAGCTTGGAGCTGCATAAAGATGGATCCTTGGAGGTCTCTAAAAGCTGCTAAGTGAATGTTTCCACTTCCCATCTGTCCCTCTAATCACAATCCCTGTGCTCCCTTTAGTCACAGCAAGTCCCCACATGGAGGGCATGGTAACAGACAGGACATGCTTCTGCCAGCATTTTGTTAAATGTGATTCTCAGAAGGTTCCTCTCCATCCTCCAAAGGAACCAGACATTGCTGGCTTACACTCAAGTTCCCTACAGCACCTCAACAATATCATGTGGTCTGCACTAATTGGACCCACCAAACTCATTACCAAAGGAGAGCCAGAGAGCTTAGGCAATTAGTGATGATTTGGCCAGTGTACACCATCACCAGATGGCCTCTGCAAGTCCCCCGCATTCTCGAGGAAATAACACATGGAAGCAAAGCTGAAGTCCTATAAAGGGAGGGACAGAACGAACATTCTAGATATGCAGCAGGAAGAAAAGATGATACCAGTGATCATGCTCATTAACATAGGTGCCGTTTATCCTACAACAGTGACATAGCAGGATTGGAGCTAGATAAGACACATTCTGTCATCTCAGTCCTAATACCACCACTATGGAGTAAGTACTCACATTCTCCCTGCTTTGTTGTAAAGAAAAGACAATCAAGACTTCTACTGGCTGTCAAAGTCACTAACAAGGATATTTGAGTCAAGGATTCAGTCTCAGATCTATCTGGTTCTGAAGCTTGGTCTGACCTCAAATAGACCTTTTTGAAATCATTTTTAAAACCATTTATTTTGTTTTAAATCATGTCTATGTGCATTGTGGGGGGTATGTGCATGTAACTACAGTGCCCACAGATGTCAGAAGAGAGCATTGGATACCCTGGAACTGGAGTTACAGACACCACATGGGTTCTGGAAACTGAACTCAGAACCTCTACAGGAGCAGCAAGTGCTCTTAACTACTGAGCCATCATCTCTCTCGGCCCTGAAGTGTGATAATTTATAGCAATACTAACTTGTTATTTCCTTGGAATAGATGTCACTTTCTTGAATACATCACAGCTCAATGCCAGTCCCTTTCCCTTTGCCAAGTCCCAGTGAAGGCAGTACTGTTTTTTTTCTCTTACCATTTTTTTTTGTTCCCACAGATCATTGTGCCTGATATGTGAAAAGTGATCAGCATTTGTTTGGTTAGTGGTCTCACTGTTTGCAAACAAACATGCAATAAAAGGAGTGAAAGGCAGGTAATATCTGTGGGCATATGGAGGTACCATTTGTTTCATATTTACAAATATCTGACAGTGATAGGTCAAATCTTGGGTGAGGGTGTTACCTTCAACTATAATGTTTGTAACTTTCCCTAGGCTGTATGCAAAGAGTCTCTAGAGTAATAGAATTGATAGAAGAACTATATTGGTTTATATAATATGAGCTGGGTAGTGGTGCAGGAGAATTGTCTCTATTCTGTCAATCATGTTTTAAATAAATGCTGATTGGCCAGATAGGAAGTATAGGTGGGACAACCAGACAGGAAGTAAAGGTGGGGCCAGAAGAACAGGAGTATTCTGGGAAGAAGGAAGCTCTCCCATACTCCTGCCCAGACCACCGAAGAAGCAGGATGTGACCTGCCCCACTGAAAAAAGGTACTGAGCCATGTGGCTGACATAGATAAGAATAATGGGCTATATAAGTTACAAGAGCTAGTAAGAAGCCTGAGCTAATGAGCCAATCAGTTTATAATTAATGCAGATTCTCTGTGTGATTTTTTTGGGGGGGCTAAATGGCTGCGGGAGCTGGGCAGGACAGAAACCCTCAACAAAGCAGGCCCACATGTTACACTAGGTAGTCCAACAGTGACTGTCTGCATACTAAAGAGGCTAAGTCTAGTAGTTACTCAGTTCACAAGACTTGATGCTTCAGAAATACCAGTCTCTTGCTGAAACTATGGGGAGTTCTTATAGAGCCACTAGCTATAGGCCAAAATGGCTTATTTCTGAGTCAGTGAGGGTTGGCAGTAACAGCAGTATTAGAAATAGAATAGATGTACTCATCATCAAGGAATAAATTCATGACTCTTTGTAGCTGGGCTGTTGGTAGAAGATGGCTCCTACCCAGGGGTGTGTGTCTCTTAGTTGGTCTCAGATCCCATTAAGTTGCCAACCAAGAGTGATCATCACAATGAGCATCTTCTCACCACAGTGCATTTAGTCTTCCAGTGGCTCCATGCTGGTAGAGCTGGGAAGACAAAAACAGTACAGGTTCTTGCCAGCATTACACACTCAGGATTTTGTGGAGTGTATGGAAAGCCTTTCCCTCTTGTTTCTATTTATCTAATCTTCAAGACTCAAAGCTACCACAGTCTCAGGTCTGACAGTCTGCAAGACTGTATATCATGTCTTTACTTTCCCCCTCCACTAAATCTGAGTGATAAATGCAGGGATAGGGTAGAAGATAGAATCATGAATTCCAGGTTTAAATGAGGGGGTCAGTCAAACATGTGGGTGTTGGCCTCCTGGTTGGTACAGTTCTTCCAAATAGGCCACTTCCTATAATCAAAGGAAAGCACACACCTGTTTGCTTCCCAAGGCACTTTCCAGGGCTTCTTACTGATTTCACAAATTGATGGGTTTTTGAAAGGTAATGCTTAACATTAGAAAATAGCTAAAGAGGGCCTGTGAGGTGGCTCAGAAGGTAAGGATGCTTGTGGCCAAGCTTTAGGATATGCATTTGGTTCCCAGAACTCATCTGATGGAAGGAGAGAACCCACTCCCCAAAGCAGGTCCTCTAAACTCCACATGTGTGCTGTGGCACATGTGTGTTCCCACTTGTCTTAGTCAATGTTCTGCTGCTGTGGAGACCATGACCAAAGCAACTCTTAAAAAGGAAACCATTTAATTGGGGCTTGCTTACAATTCCAAAGCTTAGCCCATTGTCATGGTGGGAAGCATGGCAGCCGGCAGGCAGACAGGATGCTGGAGAAGAAGCTTGAGAGTTCTACGTTTAGATCAGCAGGCAGCAGGAACAGAGAGATAGACACTGGACCTCACTTAAGCATTTGCAACCCTAAAGTCCACTCCCAGTGACACACTTCCTGCAATAAGGCCACACCCACTCCATGTGGCCACATCTCCTAATGCTGCTCCCTAAGCACTCAAATATATGAGCCTATGAGGGGTACTCTTGTTCAAATCACCACAATACACTGCTCAAATAGATAAATGAATAAGTAAATGAATGCTTTTAAAAAGAAAATAGCTAAAGATCATGTGACTTGTTGTGTGTAAATTTTTTAAATTAGAAAAACAAATAAGTACAACAGGTAAAATTTCATGTCCCTTTGTGGCCAATTCTTCCTGCTCTTTCACCATTTTCATTTTCACCAGTATATAGGCTATCCATTCTAAGGTAATTGTGGGTAGTACAGAATACTCCAGAAACAACAGGAGACTGCTGCTCTGATGAAATACTAAGGACCATGATTCTCTCTCTAATATTTTCTAATATTTCTAATCAGCCTTACTGTCTTAGTGTCCTGGGGCTGGTAAGTCACTTGTTTAAGAGTTCGTCTGGTAGAGAATTGCAAAGCATCCCTTTCTATGAACAGAAAGTTCTTAGAGTGTTCACTACAATTTATATGGTTCAGCACAAAAAGCCTAGTTGAAGAGGCTTAGGGATTTGGGACAGAGAATGAGCTGTGACTATTTGCCCTCTTATGCAACTCCATCGAAATGGATCCAGTTGGAGTGTTGGCAGTCACCCACACAGTCAGGCTAATTAGATCTTTTGACTTGAAATTCCTCCCCACCCTCAGTTGAGATGCCTAATGCATTCCTGTTAAAGGCATATGCAGGAAGCATTTGTTGAACCTCTAGTTTTTGCCTAGTCCATTAGTGGGGTGGAGAGAGGGATCAGGGGAAAGGAATCTCTCCTCCTAGAGCTCATGTGTTTCCTGGAGACATGCAGGAAGAAAGAATAAAGAAGTGAAGCACGGGCATGTACTTTAAAACAGAGGCGTTCGGGGGAAGAGCAGGGCTTAAGGTTGGTATAGAAGGCTCCAGTATCAGACTATGAACCCTATGACCTTGAAGAAGTTACTTATTTTTTTGAAATTCAGTTTTCCAAATTCCTACCCAGCAGGCTGTTTGGAGGATTGCAGTGGTTAATTTTGCAGTGGTTAATTTTGAGTGTGAATTTGACCCAGTGTAGAATTACTCTGAAGAAGAGTCTCAATGACGAATCGTCTAGATTAGGGTCCTGCTATGAGAGGTTTCATTTTATTTTATTAAATAATTGAATTCTTTGCGAATTTCATATGTGCATAAAATTTAGTATGGTGATGAAGATAAAGAGGAAATTTGGGGTCTCTTTGGGGGGTTATCAATCTCATTAATAATATAACTTAAGAATGGACTCCAGTGGAAATGGAGTGGTAATTTTAGTATCATTTAAAATCTCAGAGCAGCTAAGTTTTGTACTCAACATCAATTATCGATGAAGACAATCTCCAATCTCTCACAGACTTTCCCACAGGCCAATTTCATCTTGGAAATCCCTGAAATAAGAGTCCCTTCTCAGAGTGACAGAAAAAAAAAACAATGACTAGGAGCTCCTGCTTTCTCTGGGACGTAGACAGAATTTTGTCTTATAGGGTTTTTCCAAGTGGCTCATGACCTCCCTGGGGTAAAGTGTTGGTGTTGATGAATACTGACTTTCTCCAGCACTGTGGGGAGCCTTGGAGGAGGAACAGAGAAAATATGGGACACACTCAAGGTTGGTTGTTGGGTAATATTATTACCAGGTGTGTAACTTTTGTTTACGCTGCATTTGTTTAAGTTAACTCTGTGAAGCTGTGTTACTGTGCCAATCCAAAACACTTGATGGCCCTAATAAAGAGATGGATGGCCAATAGTGAGACAGGAGCAAAGATAGGCAGGGCTGGCAGGCAGGGAGAATAAATAGAAGATGAACTCTGCGAGGAGGAGAACAAGCAGCAAGAGAGCAAGGAGAGGCGGATAACAGGGGCCAGCCACCCAGACAGCTATGGAGTAAGAAGGAAAGTAAGATACACAGAAATAGAGAAAGATAAAAGCCCAGAGGCAAATGGTAGTCAGGATAATTTAAGAAAAGCTGGCAAGAAACAAGACAAACTAAGGCCAGGCATTCATAACTAAGAATAAGTCTCCATGTAATTTATTTGGGAGTTGGGTGATGGATCCCTCAAACAGTCAAAAGAATAAAACACCCACAACAGTAGGTGATCACACGTGTGGACAGTCAGGGGTTCTTGCTTATAGCTTCTGGCATCTCTTCCATCTTCGAAATGGAGTCAAATGATGCTTGTGAAATGGAGTCTCTAAGAGGAAGATACCATCTGATTAAATCACTATTTCACACAGTATGGAGTAACTTAGAGCAGGATATAGCTTGATTGCAACAATTAGGCAAATCCCTATTTCAGGGGTGAAGAGAGAGGCAAGTACCACTAAAAATAAAAGACACATTTGGGGAACAGTCAAGGAAGAAATACAAATGTTCTCAGGAAGACAAGGATGGGCATGTCTTTCAAGATGGAGCAGACCAAACAGCGCTGAGAAGCCAAGAAGGCTGACTTGAAAATAGAGCAAGAATGGAAACAATGAGTCATTCATTGATGCGCTAATTAGAGCAATCTGAGTGGAGATAACCATTTTAGCCAGCAAAGGAGCAGGCAAGGGCATGGAAAGTGGCATGTGCACATGAACAGCTGGGCAGTAAGAACCAGCGAGTCCTGAAGGCTGAGGGCAGAGGGGACTAGAAGCTTTATTTTTTTCTTTAGCTGCATTCATTTTATTTGTAGGAAAGTTTTGCCTACATATATGTATGAGTACGACATGTGTGCCTGATACCCAAGGAATTCAGAAGAGGACATTGGAATTCCCTGGGACTGGAAATACAAATGGTTGTGAGTCACCCTGTGTATGCTGGGAACTGGACCCTGGTAATCTGCAAGAGCAGCCAGTGCTCTCAACATTGAGCCATCTCTCCAGCTCTGAAACTAGAAGTTAAAAACTAAAAGAATGATATATTCCAATAGCTTTAATGGTGAATGATTTGGTCAGGAAGAGGAGTTAATATCAGAAAAATGTCTGTAGTAGAAAGATAATAAAAAAGTGGGGGAGTGGGGTGAGGGAGGACTAATGGGATGGCTTAGTTGGCCAAGTGGCTACCTTGCAAGCATGAGGACTTGTGTGTTTGGATCCCCAGTATCCATGTAAAGGCAAACAAAAAAAAAGAAAAGAAAAAAAGTTGTGTGTGGTTCTGAGCACCTGTAATCCTAGCACTGAATGAGTGCTAGAGGGATAGAGATGACAGATCCCTATAGCTCACTGGTCAACTGGTCAGCTGGTATAATTAATTAGTGAGTGACAGTTGTCTCAAAGATGAGTGAAGTATGATTGAAAAAGGGCACCTAATGCCTTTAACTTCTGGCCTTCACACATTCTCCCCTGTATGGTCACATTTACACATTCTTGTATACACATGTGCATACACACAATGTACACACACACACTAGTATAGTTGGTCTCCCGTGCTAGGTGAGACCCTTTCCTCCTGGGTCAGGAAGGAATGAATTAAGGATACGTAGGTGGACAGGCAAAATAGGAAAGACACAGTGGCCTGGGTTCCCCTGGAAACAGGGGAGAGTTTGCTTTTGAGTAGAAGGCAGGAGAGAAGAGTCCTGGGGACCGGAGCTCATGGGTGAACCTTGAAGCAAGACCTGTGGACAAGGTCACAGAGAAGACAAAATCATCAAGTGCAGCCCATTGGGGCTACAGGAGGATGTGCAGGGTGCAGTCATGATTTTCTCCAGCCTTCTGGAACAAGTCAAGGAGGTATGGCGGGACCTGGAAGGATGGATTCAGGATTGGTGTTGGAGAGAAAAATGTATGCTCCCAAGAAGGAGAGATGTGTGGAAGCTTGAAACAGTCACCCAACATGCTCTTCCAGCATTGCCATAATCCTAAGACAAGCAGGTATGGGGAAAATTACTAAGTAACACATCTTTTCCCTAGAACTTCATAAGCAGTATCCCACGCATTTTAGCATAAGATCTAATATCTCTTCTCTACAATAAAAAATTCTTTATGTTTGGGCCCCTGCATGTGTGTGTGTGTGTGTGTGTGTGTGTGTCTGTGGAGGCTGGTGAATGTGGAGGCTGGAGGCCAACCTTTAGTGTCATTTTTCAGGTATCACTTACCTTGTTTTTGAAGAAATACCTCCCATTGGCTTAAGCTTCACTTATTTGGCTAGGCTGGGGATGGCCTTAGAGCTCCAAGGATCTGCCTGTCTCCACCTCCCCAGTGCTGGGGCTGTAAGTACATGCCACCATCCCTAGGTCCTTTGCATGGATTCTGTGCTCAGAATCACATACTCACACATTAGCTGACCTACTTTCTTAGGTCACAGCTCCAAATTCTACTCATGTTCTTGTCCCAGTATATGCTGATAATCTCCGTTGCTTGGTATATTCAAACTTACTGATACTTCTTCTCCCTCTCACCTACAGCACGTGTTTTCTGACTTCAGGACCTTTGAACATGCCTGTTATGCCTCCTGTGCAGTTGTTTCTCCTTCTTCTGTCAAACTTTCCATTTGTATTTCTTCATTTTCAGCTCAGATACCTTCCCTGGCCCAAACATGCGATTCTCATATCCCTGCAGCCCATCTATTGTCTACAGAGCACCCACTGTAAAAAGGACTTACCTTGTTTATTTGGCAGGATGATGGGGGGAAACTTGCCATCCCCACTCCTACTCACACAGCTCACTTGGGATTCCATAAATGTTTGAGACATAAATCAGGTAGCAAGAATACCAGTATTATCACAATATTTCTACACATTGGGCAACTTGTAGAATTTAATACACATTCTTAAGGTCAGCGATAGTTCTTGTTTACATTATACAAGTTAGTGAAAAGTTACGGTGTCATTATGGAATTTGCCCAGTGATATTCTTTCCTAGTAGTCTCTGTTCCTCTTCTCTCTCCCCCAACTCCCTTTTTCTTTACTGTCCTCTTTTCTTCTCTTTTTTACTGGCAATTTAACCTACAACTTAGCACATACTTAGCACACACTATGCAACTGAGCTGTGTCCCCACTGGAGCTCTACCACTGAGCTCTATCTTCTCTGACGGTTTGTGAGTTGTGACATAAGTTTGTGGTACTAACAACGATTCTTTCTGCCATGTGTTAGGCATTTCATATTGACTGGCGAGATGGCACAACTCATAAAGGAATCTCCAGGTCCCACATGGAGGGTGAAGAGAAATGACTCCTGAAACCTATCCTCTGATTTATGTGTGTACTATGGGCACACACACACACAAAATTAAAGAAATAACTAAAATGCAATAAACTAAAAAATATTATATTGAGGTATCCAAACTCAAATTGCTCATATTCTAACCAAACACAATCATCTAAGTTTTAAAATGCATTATTTTGGCTGTGGAGATAAAAGCCAGGCCTTTGCATACACTAGACAAGCATCAGGCCATGGAGGAACACCACCACTCCAAATCTCCAAAGTTTTACAACCCTGAAATTAGTTCTTGAGGTTTTTCTGAATCTGCACTCTATTTCCATAGCATTTTGAGTCCATTTCAGTACTGAGTTTAATTATTCAGAGAGCTTCCTGAGGCATCTTTCCCCTTCTGATTCACATCCCATCTCTCTGTGGGCCCCTATTAAAGAGATGCTGAGATGCAAGCAATCAATGTGAAATATGTATTTTAATAGTGGTTTTGGCTGCATGGGAAATTCACAGAATTAGGAGAAAATGGAATCCTACCCTATGCACCATCTAGTCAAAATGGTATTTCATCAGCCTGGATATTTTATTCTTCCACAAGAACTCTGCGTCCCTGGAGCTGTTTTAATCTTGGCTCATTAAAAGTTAATATAATTTGGACTGGTGCTATTCATTCTGTTTTGGGCCACCTCATTTACCCAGTTCAGTCTGTGTTGACTCGTACTCACTCCATGTGAACACAGATGTATTTATTTTACCGCCACTCACAATCCAGGTGGGAGCAATCAATAGCTGGTTATTGATAAAAGATAATCCTTACAAAGAGTACTGATTCAAATGTCAGCTGCAAGATAGATGCCAGTGATTTCTTTGATAATTTGGGAATGTCAGGAAGTAATAGAGAGAGATTGCCCTGTTGTGGCCTTTACCTAGCCCAGGGGAGAGTGCTTACCATTAATACTTGAGCTGTGAAACTGGCAGAAACTTGAACCCTAGGCAAGCTCTGGAGAGGGATGACAGGCGGCTAGGATAAGGGTGTTTCTTCATCATGACTTGGAAAGGACTGATGTTTAGAGCCCCCATTAAAGAGTAAGATGGATCTTTTGAGTGAGTGTGTCCAAGTGTGCATGAATTGTGAATATATATGTGTTCAAATGTGTGTGTAATGTGAAAGAATATGTATATGAATGTGTGCTAGTATGTGCATGCATTTGTGAATATATGAGTGTGCATGAGAGTGTATAACCTGTGCCTGACTGGGTGAGTATGTTGAGTATATTTATATGAATGTAATGCGTCTGAGTGTATAAGCGTGCATGAGCATGTGTGAGCATATGTGGGCATGTGAGTGCACCCATAGGTGTTCTGAGCATGTGAGTTTGGGTATGTATGCATGTGTGCATAAATGTATAAGCTTGCAGATGTATGTGAGTCTATGAATGCGTGAGACTGTGCATGTGTCAGCATTTGCTACTGTGTATTTGAGTGTGAATGGGTGGGTGTGTCTGAATATGTGAATGTATCTATGTGTAAATGACAGTATGCCTGTAAATGACAGTGTTTGTAAGCGTGAATGTGGATGTGCATATCTGTGAGTCAGTGTCTTTGAATTGTGAGTGTGGGTATAAATTACATAAGCATGTGGAAATGTAAACATGTGAGTCTGAGTGTGTAATTTTACATGTTTTTGTGTATGTTTTCTTTGGGGTCATATTGAGGACCCATGCTTCTGATGCCAGCACTTACTGACTGAGCCATCCCTTTACCCAGGATATAATTTGTTATAAAAAGTTATGACCTTCAGTGGAAGAATGGGTGTGATCTGGAAGTTAAAAGCAAGGAAGGGCTAGGGGAAGTGGTGACTTTTGAGGACTGATACCCACTACTGTGGATGGCTGCAGAAATAGGCTCTACCATTCTTATTGAGGCCCATAGCGACACTATTTATTCACATATTCTTGCACTAATACATTCTATCCAAACAATCCCCAGAGATCTTGTTACATACAGACTCCTGCTCCATTAGGGATGCAGAAGTCTCAAAAGTGCTGAAACTGCCTTGCTTCTGGAAGTGACTGCAGTCTATGGAGGCGATGATGAATCCCAGTGGGATCACCTTGATGGCAGAAGGGAGAAATGGGACTAAGTTGAGAATGGAGTGGAGAAAGATGTCAACAGATTCAAAGAGATTTTGGATGCTGATCTTGAATGATGGCACTATCAGAGCTCTATTGTCTACCAAAAGTGCTGGTAAGGCAGAGGAGTGTTTTAGGAAGCAAGGGCAGTTGTGGATGTGGTCCCAAGATCAGAGGCTCATGTTCTAGGATAATAATGGCATGTCAGCAGGTACACTGGGAGTTGAAACTGAGTCATGCAAGAGAATGATATGAGATGCTACATCTTCTGTTGCTCATGACAACTGCCCTCTAGTTTGATTACCAGCATGTGTATTAGGCAGCTCATAACCCCCGTGACTCCAGTTCTAGGGTGCCCAAAGTGGTCTTCTGCCTGGCTTCTGTGGTTAATTCCTTGTGTGCACACATGCATGCACACGCGCACACACACGCACACACTAAAAAGAGAGAGATTCAAGGAAAAATCGTAAGATTGATCATTGAGATCCCTGATGAGTCTGAGAAGGCTAAGGCTTAGATTGAAGTTGTTATGTGTCCATATCTTCCTAGTGAGATGAATAAGGCTTGTCTGGACTGAGTAGAATGGTTTAAGGGCAACTGAGTAAATCTAAAATGTATGGTTTTTTTCCCTCCTCAGTTCTAATAGCAAAATCCCAATAAAATGAGCCCATAAAGAATGTATTTTATTTTCGACTAGCTTTGAAAATTTTTATTAGTTGCCTATACTGCATTTTGTTAAATATCTACTTTATGCTAGTGGAAAAATTATCAAATCCTCTTGTGTAAATGCTAATGGTTATTTTAGCAGAATGCAAAAACACGTTGGAAAGTTAGAAGGGGGAGGGTAATACGGCATCATTGAGAGTTCTCCTGATCCCTACCAGAAGGAGATCTCACCCCACTAATTAGTAACAAAAAATTTAATGGCACCAATATGTTTACAATAATTAGAAGTGGGTCAACAAATGGTGGCAATTGTCTCAACTATACGTGGTTTATTGGTACTGGTTTAGGCATCTCTGTGGAATTCTGCATATATATATATATATATATATATATATATTTCATAGTTGAGTAGTGATTGTGGTTAAGCCATATCTTATCTGAGTATATTAATTCATTTAAATTGTTTACTGAGGTTCTTAAAACTGTGTGTGTATGGTATGTTCGTGTATGTGTGTGAATGTATGTATATATGGGTACATGTGTATGTTTGTATGTATGTGTATATGTGTATGTTTGTGTGTATTTCTCTGTATGTGTATGTTTCTGTGTATGTATGTATGCGTATGTTTGTGTATTTTTCTGTGTGTATGTTTGTGTGTGTGTCTGTGTGTGTGTATTGTGTAAGGATTGGTAGTACTTAGAGATAAACTCAATAAACCATGTGTGTTAGCTTCTGGGCTACATCCCCAGTTCTTCTTTTGCTGTTTATTTTGAGACAGTGTCTCACCAAGTTGTCAACACTTGCTGTGAGCACATTCTGTAGCCAGAGGAGGCCATGAACTTGGAGGCCTCCTCTTTCAGTCTCCCAAATAGATGGGATTATAGGTCTGCACCACTGAAGCCAGACTCAGAATTCCTCATGACTCTAAAATTAATGCAGTAACAGCTTGTAGCCATTATTACTTTTCTTTAGTTCTGTTTGGAAAATTCTGAGGGAGAGGAATGATCACCCAACCAATCAAATGATATGTTCTTGAGTTAGTGGAGTGGAACAAGGGCTATAGGCTGAGACCTTTGCTCTTAAGGGCCAGTTCCTTGGGGTCTCCCATACTCTTGGCTCTGTTAGACGAGGTGGAAGTCAGCAGTAGTCCTTTGGGGCATTTTCTAACTAAAGCTTGATTACCAGCTCTCAGCAGCACTTCTCATTCCTACTGTCTTCTCCCCTCCCCTCTCATGTTGATGTTCATAGTTAGCTCATGGTTGATGCTGGATCCTGGCAGCTGCCAGAATCCTACTGTGTTCCCAATGACTGAGTCTCTGTAGGTTGTCTCTTACTCCTGGATTCAAGCATCCTCCTTCCTCAGCCTCCCAGATAGGTTAATGCCACACATTTTCTCTCATATGTGTGTTTTGTTTGGAATACTCATAAAGGTTAGGAAATTAGTAAGACACTATGCTGGGATAGGAATGGGGAGTGCTTTCTGGGAAAGGAGATGGATCACAGTGATGGATGAAGAGAAATGCTTTAAACATGAAGGGTTAAATTGGAGTAGAAGATGGAAGAGAAGGGTTGATGAAGGAATACTAAGAGGGATAAATAAAAAAAATCTTTTGGAAAAGTCATATGGAAGCCTACTGTTATAGAAGCTTCCTATATGTGCACACATATAGAAAGTGGTTAAATGGAGTTACCATATAATGGGTTGGCAAAACCTCTACTAGATACCACAAGATGATAAATAAAAAGCTCAGTGGATTATTTGGAATGGGTTATCTCTTCTGTGGTTGTTGGGCAATGAGGTCCCATAGATCACCAAACATTACAGGCTACTTCCATTGTTCTCAGTTATCTTCCAGAATTTGATGGTAGGACCTTATTGCTGAAGGCATAACATACTTAAATGTCACACAAAGCATTTACTTATCTGGATCTGAGTTACCTCTCTCAGAATGATTATTCCTAGCTCTATTCACTTTCCTGAGAATTGCACTTTGTTTTTTCTTAATAGTTGAGTGATATTCCATTGTGTGATTGTTCCACATTTTCACTATTTATTCTTTGGGTGTCACATGGAAGTTCCATCCTTACTGGCTACTTGTTATAATGCTGGAAGGCAGTATACTTCTTACCAGAGAAGAAAGGGAATCACTATTCTTACTCAGCTGGGAACTCTACAAGTTAAAATAGTAAACCTGGCAAGACACATCATGCCCTGATCTTGGGAGATCTAACCTCTGTCTGATGTGGAATTAGTGAAGATCTTTTCCCATTCTGTAGGCTGTCATTTTGTCTTGTTGACCGTGTCCTTTGCTTTACAGAAGCTTTTCAGTTTCAGGAGGTCCCATTTATTAATTGTTTCTCTCAGTGTCTGTGCTGCTGGG
>PVIU01007799.1:0-88784 GCA_004026605.1 Ondatra zibethicus | reverse complement strand
AAGCTCTGATAAGGAGAGATTTAATACTGGCCATTAATATAAATTATATATATATATGCATAGGCATACACACATATACATTATATACACATGTGTACATATGCATATATGTTTATGTGTATATAATGTATACATATAATAATAATACATATTCATATATGTGTATGTATGTATCTATATATGTATGTATGTGAAATGGATGGTTTTCATAGCTTTTTCAGAAAGAGATTATGATATTTTAAAATTTTGGAACAGATACATAGCAATAATAATAATACAAGAAAATCACTTCTTGTTGATATGCAATTTGTAAGTTAGAAGTAAGTTATATTCACAAAGGAAATAATTTAGTTTGGCTTCATCTTAAATTTTTCAAATAATATTCATGTAATTGAATAAATAATATTCCTCTAATTAAAAGATGTTATTAAGGAGAGAGATAGAGAAAGCGCACACCATATGTAGAGCCATAAGCTAAAATTGTATTAATATGACCTGATAGTTTCTGTCTGTGTGTCTTTTGTTAAGAAAGAAAATTATTCCAATCACTGGAATTCATATAAAACATTTAAATAAGTCTAGCCTTTCTTTATAAATGAAAATCTGAAGCTTGTTCATTATCATTTGATGAAATTGATGATTTGATTTTCAGCTAGAGAAAATAAAGCAGCTCCAATTAACTGGAACTTAGCACAGTTTACCAAACATTTATTTTAAATATGTTATTTAAATTTTTTTCATTTTAATACCAACCATAGTTCCCATCTCTCCTATCTTTCCGTTCCCCAATAACTTCACCCCACCCAACCTCAGAAAGGGTAAGGCTTCCCATGGGGAGTCCACAAGTTCTGGCATATCAAGTTGAACCAGGATCCTTAGATACCAGGTTTGTCTTTCTGGGTCTGGGCTACCACACACATGATGGTATACTAATTCATTTGCCAGCAAATTTAAAGATGTAAATTTTTTCCACTGATGGCACACATTCTTTATCCATTTTTCAGTTGAGTGGCATCTAGGTTCTTTCCAGCTTCTGGCTATTATGAATAATGCTGCCATGAACATAGTTGAACAAGTGTCCTTATATGATTGAGCATCCTTTGGGCATATGCCCAAGAGGGGTATTGCTGGGTCTGGAGGTAGATTCTTTTCCAATTTTCTGAGAAACCACCATATTGATTTCCAGAGTGACTGTACAAGTTTGCACTCCTGCCAGCAGTGAAGGAGTGTTCCCCTTACTCCACATCCTCTCTAGCATGAGCTGTCATCAGTGTATTTGATCTTAGTCATTCTGAGAGGTGTGATATAGTATCTCAGAGTCATTTTGATTTGCATTTCCCTGATGGCTAAGGATGTTGAGCAATCCCTTAAATGACTTTCAACCATTTGATTATTTTCTGTTGAGACTTCTCTGTTTAGACCTGTACCCATTTTTAATTGGATTATTTGGTATTTTGATGCCTAGTTTCTTGAGTTCTTTATATATTTTTGAGATCAGCCCTCTCTCAGATGGCAAGTTTGTTGAAGATCTTTTCCCATTCTGTAGGATACCATTTTGTCTTTTTTAACCTGTTCTTTGCCTTACAGGAGCTTCTCAGTTTCAGGAGGTCCCATTTATTAAGTGTTGCTCTCAGTGTTTGTGTTATTGGTGTTATATTTAGGTCTCCTGTGCCAATGCATTCAAGGGTACTTCCTACTTTTATTTTTATCAGGCTCAGTGTAACTGGATTTGTGTTGAGGTCTTTGAACCACTTGTTCTTCAG
Organism: Ondatra zibethicus; assembly: GCA_004026605.1. Taxonomy (NCBI): domain Eukaryota; kingdom Metazoa; phylum Chordata; class Mammalia; order Rodentia; family Cricetidae; genus Ondatra; species Ondatra zibethicus. The sequence continues at coordinate 87,021 of PVIU01007799.1, read as the reverse complement.
TTTTGTGCATGTTGATAGATACAGATCTATTTATATTCCTTTACATGTTGACATCCAGTTATGCCAGCACCATTTTTTGAAGATACTTTCTATTTTCCATCATACAATTTTGACTTCTTTCTCTAAAACCACGTGTTCATGGGTGTGTGGATTAATATTGGGATCTTAGATTTGATTCTATGGATTCACATGTCTGTTTTTATGCCAATACTAAGCTGTTTTAGTACTGTACCTCTATAGTATAGAGTGATGTCAGGGATGATGCCTCTGGAGGTCCCTATATTGTACAGGATTGTTTTAGCTATCCTGGGTTTTTGTTTTTTCTATATGAAGTTGAATATTGTTCTTTTTAGGTCTGTGAAGAATTGTGATGGGATTTTGATGGGGACTGTATTGAATCTGTAGATTGCTTTTGGTAAGATTACCATTTATAATATATTGATTCTACCTATGCTAGAGCATGGGAGATCTTTCCATGTGTGATATCTTCTTTAATTTCTTTCTTTAGAGACTTATCATTCTTGTCATATATGTCTTTAACTTGTTTGGTTAGAGTTACCCCAAGATATTTAATATAATTTTTGTCTATTGGAAAGGGTAATGTTTCTCTGATTTCTATTTCAGCCCACTTAACATTTGTGTAGAGCTACTATTTTTTTCTTAATCTTGTATCCTGCCACATTACTAAAGGTGTTAATCAGCTTTAGAATTTCCTAGGTAGAATTTTTTGGGTCACATATGTATACAATCATATCATCTGCAAAATAGCAAAAGTTTGACTTCATGCTTTCTTTCCAATTTGTATTCCCTTTATCTCCTTTCATTGTCTTATTGCTCTAGCTACAACTTCCAGTATTATAGTGAATAGATATATTCAATGGAGAGAGTGGACAGCATGTCTTGTTTCTGATTTTAGTGGAATTTCTTTAAGTTTCTTTCCATTTAGTTTGATGTTGTCTGTCAGTTTGCTGTATATTGCCTTTATTATGTTTAGGTATGTTCCCTGTATCCCTAACCTCTCCAAGAATTTTATCATAATTAGATGTTGGATTTTGTTGAGGGTTTTATCAGCATCCACTGAGTAATCATGTCATTTTTTTGTTTGTTTGTTTATTCGGTGGATTATACTGACAGGTTTTCCTATGTTGAAACATCCCTACATTTCTAGGGTAAAGCTAATTTGATCATAGTGGATGAGTTTTTGATGTGTTCTTGCATTCTTTTATTGAATATTTCTATATCAATGTTTTCTTGAGGGAGATTTGTCTGTATTTCTCTTTTTTGCATCTGTGTGTGGTTTGGTTATCAGGGTGCCTGTAGCCTCATAAAAAGAGTTTGACAATGTTCATTTTGTTTCTATTGTGTGTAACAATTTGAGGAGTATTGGTATTAGTTCTGGCTGAATTCTGGCCCTGGGCTTTTTTTGGGGGGGAAAGTTTTAATAACTGGTACTATGTCCTTTGGGGCTATAGGTCTATTTAAGTTGTTTATCTAGTCTTGATTTAATTAGTATAAGTGGTACCTAACCAGAAAATTTTCCATTTCTTCAATTTTTTTAGAGGCCAGGTTTTTGAAGTATGATCTAATGATTCTCTGAATTTTCACAGTGCCTATTGTTATGTCATTTCTGATTTTGTTAATTTGGATCTTCTCTCTGTTTTTTGGTTAGTTTGGGTGTTTGCCTATCTTATTGATTTTCTCAAAGAGCCAACCCTTTGTTTCACTGATTATTTCCATTTTCCCCTTTGTTTCTATTTTGTTGATTTCAAACATAAGTTTAATTATTTCCTTTTATTCTTTCCTCCTGGCTGAGTTTGCTTCTTTTTGTTCTAGACCTTTCAAGTGTGCTGTTAAGTTGCTAGTGTGAGATTTCCCCAAATTCTTTATGTGGGCACTTAGTGGTATGAAATTTCCTCTTAGCACTGCTTTCATAGTGTCTCAGAAGTTTGGATATGTTGTGCTTTCATTTTCATTGAAACATAGAAATCTTTAATTTCTTTATTTCTTCGTTGACCCAGTGGTCAATAATGTTGAGCATTATTCAGTTTTGGTGAGATTGTAGACTTTCTGTATTTTGTGTTGTGTTGAATTCTTTCTTTAAACCATGGTATTCTAATAAGATAAAAGGAGTTATTTCAATTTTTTGTATCTTTTGAGACTTGCTTTCTGGCTAAGTATGTTGTCAGTTTTAAAGAAGGTTCCATGAGGTGCTTAGAAAAAGCTATATTCTTTTGCATTTGGTGGAAATGTTCTATTGATGTCTGTTAAGCCCATGTGAGTCATAACATCTGGTAGTTCCCTTATTTCTCTGTTAAGTTTCTATTAATAAGACCAATTAGAACTTGTGCAGCAATAGGTAGATTATTGAGTCTACTCTGAAAAGAAAGAGGGGGATATAGGCATGGGATAAAATGGTATATTTTTAAATATACTTTAAAGTTTCTTTGTGACAGATCTTTCAGTTGGTGAGAGTGGGGTTTTCATTTCTCCCACTATTAATGTATGGGGTTTTTGATGAGTGCTTTAAGCTTTAGTAATGATTCTTTTCCAAATGTGGGTACCCTTGTATTTGGAGTACGAATGTTCACAATGGAGACTTCAGCTTGATGGATTTTTTTCCTGTGATGAATATGAAATATCTTTTTCCCATAACTTTTGTTTAATTTTAGTTTGAAGTTTATTTGGTTAGATATTAGGAGAGTTACTCCAGCTTGTTTCTTAGGTCCATTTGATTGAAAAATCTTCTCCCAACCCTTTTCTCTGAGATAATGTTTGACTTTGAAGTTCAGGTGTGTTTCTTGTATGCAACACAAGGATGGATGGGTCCTGTTTTTGTATCCATTCCATTAATATCTTTTTATAAGCAGTTTGATTTCGTTGATATTAAGTGATATTAAAGACCAGTGAATGTTAATTCCTGTTATTTTCTGGTTTATTATTTGCGATGGCACTGTATTAGTGTTTCGTTTCTTTGGGATTTTCTGTTGTGAGATTATCTATTACCTGTGATTTTGTGATTATAGTTATTTTCCTTGCATTGAAGTACTTTCTGTAGGCCTGAATTTGTGGTTAGGTGTTATTTAAATCAGTTTTTGGCATGGAATATCTTTTCTCTGTCTATGGTGATTGAAAGCCTCACTGGGTACATTAGTCTGGCTGGCTATTGTGGTTTCTTAGTATTTGCAAAACATGTCTCCAGGACCTTCTTGCCTTCATAGTCTCCATTGAGAAATTGAGTATAATTCTGATATGTCCACCTTTATATGTTACCTGACCATTTTCTTTTGCTGTTCTTAATATTCTTGCTTTAATTCATATGGTTAGTGTTGTGCTTATTATGTGGCAAGGGGGCATTTTTGGGGCAGTCTATTTGTTGTTCTGTAAGCTTCTTTTACCCTCATAGACATGTCCTTCTTTAGGTTGGGAAAGTTTTCCTCTATAATTTTGTTAAATATATTATCTATGACTTTGAGTTGAAGTACTTCTTCAAACTCTATTATTCTTGGGTTTAAATTTGTCATGGTACCCTAGATTTCCTGGATGTATTAAGAATTTGTTGTATTTAACATTTTCTTTTACCAATAAATCTATTCCCTCTATTGTATCTTCAACACTTGAGATTTTCTCTTACATCTCTTATATTCTGTTGGTTATGCTTGCATATGTGGTTCTTGTTCATTTATCCAGATTTTCCATTTTCAGAATTCCCTCAGTGTTTTTCCTCTATTGCCTCCATTTTTATTTTCAACTCCTGAACTGTTTCCTTCACCTGTTTGTTTTTTCTTGGTTTTCCTGGCTTTCCTTAAGTGAGTTATAGATTCCTTCCAGTTTTTTGTTTGTCTTTACCTTCATTTTTTTAAGGGAATTTTTCATTTCCTTCTTTAAGGGCCTCTATCAACTTTGTAAACTTATTTTTAAGTTCGTTTTCTTCTACTTCATCTGTTTTGGGAAGTTCAAGTCCTTCTGTTGTAGAACTCCTAGGTTCTGGTGGTGCCATACTGCTGTTTATGTTGTTGGATGTATTCTTACACTGCCTTTTGTCCATTTTGATTTGGAGTAATTATAGGTACAGGCATTGATCTTCCTCCAATTAATGCAGTTGGTGTCTGTGCCTCCAGGTGGCCTCTGATGCTGCTGGGTCTTGTGGTGGATTGACCTGCCCACAGTAGTATTTTCTGTTGATTGGCTGTTGGGGCTACTCCTCCAATTAATGTAGGTGGGGCTATGCCTCCAGGGGTCTCTGATGTGGCTGGGGTTGGTGGTAGAGTGGTCTCTTCCTCAAATTGGATCTGTTTTTTTCCACTGACACAATGGCTGCACATGAATCTAGTGCTGTTTCAGCCAGTAACTGCAGCTCAGCCAGATCCACCTCATGCTGCTGCCACTATATAAAAAATATAGTTTGTAACTAAATCTCTGTCATTCTAGTTACCTACCCTAGAAAACTTGGGAGTCAGAGACTGGCATGAACACCTGTTAGCTCAGAAAGCTTGAGATGCAATTAGCTGACCTTCCCTCTTCAGGGTTTCTCAGAAAGAGCATCCCTTCCAACATTCCAAACCAAGAAGAACTGCCACACTCTAAGTCCCTCCCTACTACTTCCTGTGTGTCTCTCTATCCATTTTCCAGACTTCTCTGACCCTCTGTGATTACTTTCTGAAAACTAGCTGATGGCTCCATCCATTTTTTTACCCAAGGTTAATTTTATTTAATTAACACAAACTTGAGGTTCATAGTGTGACCATTCATCCTACAACAAGGATCAACTGCAGTCATGATGGTAATCATCTTGATAGAGACCATGAGCTCAATTGTAATCCCCCTAAAGTTTTTCTTATCTACACTGGCCATAAGGTATTAGAAAATGTCTTTTAGCTTAAGCATGCTCATTTCTATAGCAGTGCTAATCCCTGAAATTCTTCCCTGTGTTGGTGTCTTCAGACATGTTTTATACTATTCCACTGATTGGAGATATTCATGTCTGTACCTGTGTGAATATGCAACTGAGTATGGCTTAGGTATATTGGGAAACAATAAAAGTTTTACATTGCTGTTTGTAGAAGTAAAATTTTTTGAGGTACATGGGATTTAGTTTACACTAAAGAGTAATTTGATACAGAATAATTATTAAACCCTGAATGATATTTACACCTTGATATTTCACTTTTATTTCATGAGAATATTTTTTCTCTGCAGGTGGTACAATCTTTTCCTATTGAGTCACTTGTACAGAAGAAAAAGGAAGAAACAGTTGCTATAAATCATGCATTTGGAAACTGAATTTAGGTGCTAGTGAAAACTTACTGCAGTCAATGAAGTTCATCATAAAAAAGGCTAGGGTTTTTCTGTCTCAAAAGATCTGCCCTCAAGAAACACAAGAAACAGTAATTTGGATGTATTGTGACTAATTCTTGCTGGTGGATTGTAAATGAAAATCACTGTGTCTAGAATCACTGCTAGACCAAATGACTTAATTTTCCAAGAGAGACAACTTTCTAGTGCTTTATACCCTATTAACCAAGCAAACTGTGTGATCCAGATGGTAAAGAGAGAAGATAACAGAGTTTCCATTACCTTGGACTGCTCTATCACTATATGAAAGATTTCTGAATTGAAAGATTACACAGACCCACTCATAAATGCACATAATGTGATAAAACACTATGTTTGGAGCTTGTGCATAATACACACCATGGAGTCTATTCTGTTTGATCCACACTTAAAATTATATGTAATTTTACAAACACTTGTTACCACATGGTATTGTACACTTGGAATTCCTAATTTGCTTGAATTTCTGGTAAAACTGCAAACCAAGCAAGTAGCAATTACATTACAACTACATCATTGTCTACAATTTTATAAAATACTTTCAGTAAGAAAACTGAGTCATAGAAAATTCAGATAATTTTCTCCAAAGGTTTAGAAAATAGTGAAATACAAATCATTAATTTTGTTCATGAATTTTTCTATCATATTAGAATTAATAAAATTGTCCCTTTAAAATGAAATAATTATACCATATACTGATGACAAATAGAATGATGAGCTATCCTTCTTCAGAAGGTTTTTAATCTGATAATTGTTTCTAAATTTGTTATTATTCTACTTTCAAACAACACAAAGGTGTTACTTAAAGCTTCTGTGTGCATTTCATGTGATTGTTTAATGTTTCCACTGAAAACAGATGCTTTGAACCCCAGAGAGTTTAATTAGAGAATATCTACGCTTATTATGACAAAGCCCCAGGATTATAGCTACAGTCAAAATGATAGTGTCTTGATTATAAATATCAAATAATAAAGCAGTGGTCATTTGATTATTTTCAGTGAAAATGGCCCATAGAACATTGGCAAAAAACATAGGAAAAAGAATCTTCCTTTTCTCACCTTGTTTTGCTTGACACTGTTTAGGGAGGTTAAATTGCAGTGGGTTCGCATGGTATATGTGGTAGTTTCAATGTAATTCATTCCCAAAAGTTCATAGAGAGTGGGACTATTAGGATGTGTGGCTTTGTTGGAGTAGGCATGGCGTTGTTGGAGGTAGTGTGTCACTGTGCAGGTGGGGTTTGAGGTTTCCTATGTTCAAGATACCTCCCAGTGTCACAGTCCACTTGCTGTTGCTTTCCGATCTAGATGTTTCCAGCACCTTATCTGCCTGCACACTGCCATGCTCCCTACCACGATGATAATGGACTGAACCTCTGAAACTGTAAGTGAACTACTCCAATTAAATGTTTTCCTTATAAGAGTTGTTGTGGTTCTGATGTCTCCTTATATCAATAAAAACCCTAACTAAGACAGATAATAAAGACATTAAATGTACACACTAGAAAACTTGCCTCTCCTCCCATTCAACTTGTGGATACACACACAATATAGACCCAGGAAAATATATTCTTAATGAATGTCCATTTATCTCACATTCTCATAGCATAGACAAATACTCATATTTGGCTTTATTTTCTAGTTATCTTTCCAAAACAATTCAGGATATATGACAATGAGATGACACAAATATATTACTATGTGGAAATATGAGCTTCTATGACATTGGGAAGTGGTTTGAGATTGATGACACAAAATTGCTCCAGCAGTTGATCTGGCATTGTTAGCTATTCTCTTCTAATGAAAGAAGGAGCTACACATGAATCACAATTATCAAGAACTATCTGTTACTGTCACTGACAGAAGAGAATTGCATTCAGTTTCATTGTGTGCATTAGTTATTACTGCTAAATATTAAATGGATGTAATGCACTGGAGATACAGAATGAATACAATAAAAATAAGCTGAGCTATTTATAAGATGCCACAATAGAAAGAAGAATTCATGGTAATGATATTTTTGGCATTGAGGATGACTTACATATTCATGCAGCGGTAAATGTTTTCCTGCTTCAGAAGTTTCTTTTTTATATCAAAATGCAACAAGAATGTAATCACTAGTATTAAGCGCATTAGGGGAAGTAAGTAAGTGAATTAAATATTTCTAGATACTCTCCAGTATCGCAGTATCCTTACTCTTACAGTTATATTATTGGTGGGTACATGACTTGTTTTTCAGAAAAGACAAATAATTTCAAATATTGGTAGTCAAGAGAAGTAAAGCCAAATACTATATTTTGTGCAGAAAATTACCCAAGCCATATAGATTAAAACTAAAATAACAACAACAAGCCTTATTATGTTGTTGTAAATCCACTTTTAATTTCAAGATTATTTAACTCTGAAACCCCATACACAGAAATGCTATTTATATACCCCAGGATGTAAACTTTCAAATATTTATAATAGTGGAAAGGGATCTGGAAAATACTGGTTTCAATTTGTATCTGCATTTGGAGTTTTAGCCAGATACTGAAATCCTCAGCTTGCAGCTAAATCTGTTTTCTGTTGTCCTATTATATTAGCATATCCAGGTAAACTTTAAGGGCTTGGTAGTATAAAAACATAACAATTCTTAAATGATAAATGTGTGAGTGGTCTTCTGTCCCATGAATTAATGGCTCCAGCCATTGAAACTGAACAGGAAAAGAGATTGATAAGACCTAAGGGGTAATGCTCTTCCAGCCAGAGGGTCTGTTTGGCTGCCTCTCCTTGGATAGAGGTACCCCACACCACACCATTGTCACTTAAGCTATATAAACCGATGCTCACAGTACTAAACAGAGTTCCTGCTTGACTCAACTCCCAATAGTGTCTGATTGTCCTGCATTGTGGGGCTGCGGAATGGGTGGATAGCACACTCACCTTTCTCTGGGGAATAAGAAGGCCTAGCAATGATTAGGGGGATATGGAAACTCAAGAATCCTGGCAACTGGAGGCTCAAAGAAGCCAGCAAAGAATCACACATAAATGGCCAAGATACACTTAAATAATTGTTCAGCATCCTTAGCCATCAGGGAAATGCAAATCAAAATGATTCTGAGATACCATCTTACATCTGTTAGAATAAATAAGACAAAAATTTCTAACAACAGCTTATAATGGAGAGGATGTAAAATATGGGGAACCCTTCACTGCTGGTAAGAGTGAAAAATTGTACAGCCACTTTGGAAATCAATGTGGTGGTTTCTTAGAAAATTGGGAATCAATCTATCTCAGTACCCAGTTAGATCATTTTTGCCATATACCAAAAGGATGCTCAATCATACCATAAGGATACTTGCTCATCTATGTTCATAGCAGCACTGTTCATAATAGCCAGAACCTGGAAACAACCTAGATGCCTTTCAAGAATGGATAAATATAGATAAAGAAAATGTCATATATTTTCACAATGGAGTTTTACTCAGTTATAAAAAACACTGACATAATAAAATTTGCAGGCAAATGGATGGAACTAGCGAGGTAACTCAGACACAGAAAGATGAATATAGTATGAACTTTGGGTTCTTTAATGTTCGTGCTAATTAATTATCATGGATTGGAGAAAGAAGAAGAGATAGCAGGTAGCAATTCAGTTGAATTAGCGGTACTTAATAAGAAAATATCTCCCCTGAATTACATTATTATTATAGCTTCAAAATTCACTTTTTTTCAAAATGGCTCTTGGCTTTTACAGGAATTCAACTAATTAGATTTACGACACCATGTGAATAGAACGTACTGCCTTTGACACATGCAAAAGCATTTCCTTAGGAAATATTTCATTGACATTTCTCATACAAAATAACTTCCTGTTTGCCTGGAATAAGCTGAGATCCTGACAGCATGAGTCAGTAAGAACTGTCTGAGCTATGATTTTCAAATCAAAATTTATTTGCTAATTTTTCAAATATACAATATGTATGACAAAGGAAAGTTTGCACATTAAAATTCATTTTGTAATAGCATTTGGGATTGAAGTATATTCCTATTTCTTTAAATACTGTTAAAACCTGATATGTCAGTCTCTCTGATATCTGTGCTTATGAAGAGAGCCTCTAAAAAACAATTGGAGAATATCTTCCACAAACACAGTAATATTTTTCTGCCTTCTGTTTGTTTAAGTGAAAAACTAATAGAGGGTTCTCAACTTTAGTATAGTCTTGAAATTCCTCTTTTATTCTGAGAAGAATCTACCCAAAGGTCCTTGATTAGACCCTTCAATTTCACTGAGATTTGAAAAATAATCTGCTAATCTTCGATCATTATTAGTTCTGAAATTGTTAACTGAAAGAGAGGGCCTTGGACTTTCCACAGGGTAGGGTGCATGGCACTCCCTTAGGGTTGGAGGGGTTGCGGAGGGTCTGTGGAGGGAGAGGGAAGGGACTGGGAGAAGGGGAGGGAGTGGGAATTTGGATTGGTATTTTTTAAGAAAAAACAAAAAAAGAAAGCTTTGTAAGAATATCAAAGAAAAATAATAAATCGTCAATGTAATCCACCATATAAACAAACTGAAACAAAAAAACATAATCATCTCATTAGATGCTAAAAAAGCCTTTGACAAAATCCAACACCCTTTTATTATAAAAGTCTTGGAGAGATCAGGGACACAAGAGACATACTTAAATATTAAAAAAGCAATTTACAGCACGCCTGTATCCAGTATCAAACTAAATAGAGAGAAACGTAAAGCAATTCTGCTAAAATCAGGAACATCAAAAAGCTGCCCACTGTCTCCATACCTATTCAATATAGTGTTTTAAATTCTATCTAGAGCAGTAAGAACACTAAATGGCATCAAATAGGAAAGGAAAAAAATCAATGTATCACTATTTGCAGATGTTTTGATAGTATAAAAAGGTAACACCAAAAATTCTACCAGGGAACTCCTATAGTTTGTAAGCACCATTAGTCAATTGGCTGGGTACAAAATTAACTAAAAAAGAATCAGTAGTTCCTCTAAATACAAATGACAAATGGGTTGGGAAAAAATGGGAAAACAGCACTTTACACAATAGCCACAAATAATATAAAATATCTTGCAGTTACTCTAAATAACCAAATGAAAGACCTTTTCAACAATTACTTCAAGTCTTTGAAGAAAGAAATTGAAGATGATAACAGAAGATGGAAAGATCTCCCATGCTCATAAATTAGCAGGATTAATATAGTAAAATGGTAAAAATGGCCATCTTACCAAAAGCAATCTACAGAATCAACACAATACATATAAAATTTCCAACAGAATTCTTTATAGACCTTGAAAGAACAATACTCAACTTCTTTCTTAAGGAAAAAAAATTCTTGGTCTTTTTTGTACTTCATATTTTTATATTAATGGGTACTTGGGAGGTATCATCTTTATTCTCTTTCTTCTATTCATTACAAGAGTGTTCACCTACTCACACTACTTGGATTTTTCATCAGCATTATTATTATTAAGAATATGCATTCAACTTTTATACACATATATATAAAACCAAACCGAATATTTAAAACAATATTGTCATATATATTATATGTATATATATAATATATATATGACTATATATATATATTCATGGCCGTAATATAATTAACGTAATGGTAACTACAAGTCCTCATCTGACATTCATTTCTTTCACCTGCCCTCTATCTTTTCTCATCTAAATATCCACAATCATAAAACTTTAGTCATTATTGCACAGATTCAGTCAAGTAACATAATTTACATATAGAGTATATGGAGCTATTGGTATCAAAACAAGAAAAATGTACTACATCGTAGAATATCATTCAAGTTAGAGACTTACTGACAGCTTTAGACATATAGCTTTAAAAAATCACTTGTTAATTTTTTTTTTGAGAAAACCAAAGACCAAAGAAACTGAACTCTCCTATGTATTCAGCAAAGTACAATTGCTAAATTGGGAGCTGGTATCATGACTTCCAATTAATTTTTGTGGTATAAGACCACTACAGTTTTACAAAGGTGAAAAATCACACTAGGCCGGATAAGTAAACAATATTTGAAAATGGAAGAGAAGTAAGAATATGCTAATGCCTTTCATTATAATGTTAATCATCTTTTTGAAAGTTTCAGACATTCTTTCATCTAAAATTACTAAATTGTACAAAGTACCAAATGATTAATCTGATATAATTACTGTCTTATAGAAACTTAAAAGGAATAAAATGTATCAATAACTAATAGAAATATTTCTATTTCAAATGATAAAAAAAGCATTTGCTTTATAACCCTAAAATAGTGAAGTTTTCTTTGATTAGAAATGGATGAAATCTCAGAAGATTAATGAAAATCTCCATACATCCCTTAAGCTTTTAAGTAGAATAAAAATTCTAAATGGAGATTTCCCTGTGAACTTTATAATATAAGAAATCATACAGTCCTTAAAGAGTCTTGGTGATAATCAAAATGGTAATTTAACAATAAGCCCTACTTATTGCATTCTCACTTTGTACCTGGTATTTCTTAACCCTGTGTACTAAAAGAAAATAGGAATGAAATGAATTAATAATATTGAATAAATTAATTACTACAACATGAGAACAAAACACAAAGGCACACAAAATAAGTGGCTCAACATGTTAATATCATAAGAGCTACTGTGAAAGAAGTAATGGTTAATATTGTTATTTAAAGGTAGGAGCTGGGCTGGAGATATCACTTGGTGTTTTAAAGGACTTGCAACATTTGCAGAATGTGGTTCACAGTAGCCACATCTGGCAGTGCACAAACATAATTCTATCCCTAGGGATTCTAACATCTCTGTGGTCTCTGTGGGCACTTGCATTCATATGTACACACCCAGACACATTTACAAAATTAAAGACAAATAAATAAGTGAATAACTTTCTTTAAGAAAGAGTTCACCCATAGGTATATGGAAAAGATTATATCAGAACTGAAAATCAATCTGTTTAATGATATGGAGAATGTGGATATATTACACACCGTGGCACATTTAAGTGAGGACCAGTATTTTTTCTTTAGGATTATATTAAAACTTATTTCAGGATATAGGAACATGAAGTTAGACAGAAAGAAGTATCTTTGAAGCCTTATATTACATTATTACATATGCATCAAACAATAGCTTCAGTAGTTCAGAAACATATATCTAGATGTCTGGTAGAAGAAGCAAATTAATCAAGTCTAAGTTTATTCCCAGATTTAGGATGATAGATCTTTTATGAATTACCATTATTTTACAGGTTTGGAAAATTGGTCAGAAATTCTCTTATTTATATTGGCTATGTTGAAAGATACTATAATCACATTTCCACCTACATGTCTCTTTTCACTCCATATTCCCATATAGAGCCTTCTTGCACATTCTATACATGTAGGTACCACCATACTCCTACTTTGTGACCTAAGAAAAATCATTGGATTGTAAAATAATTTCCCCATAAATAACAGAAAATCCAATGGTTTCAGGAGAAGAATAATGGTCAAGTCAGTTAATTCAAGGGAGGAAATAGTTTAGTTAACATCGGCTGTGAAAACTACATGGGAGGCTCATTTTTACACTGAAGAAAAATGAGGAGAAAGATATAGTATTTTGTGTGAATTAGGACTTAAACAGGGCTCCTTCGAGCTGTGGTTTAGATTAAATGTATAAAGTGACAGTAATTTGAAGCAAAACTATTGGAACAAAATATAAAAAGAATCAAAATTGGCTGTGTCTTTTCATAGGCAAAGGGCACAATTTAATGGCATTTTCTTTCTAGTGGGAACTCTATAGGAAATCTAAAGTCAATGCTGGATATAGATTTGCTTGCATTAAACATGCTGATACTACATTATTTTTGAAAGGTTAAGAAAAGTCTTCAGAAGTCTAATGAAACAAAACGTGTTTGCTTGATATTTTTACCCCAAGTAGGTTCAATGAAGCAATAAACTGATTTTATTCTATTTTGATAGTTGTAGCAGACACAGATAATATTCACCTGTATCTTACCATTTCCATGCTTTATGTTACCTGTGAACTTAAAACTAATGGCTCCTGGATTTAAAATATTTTTATCTCTGTGGCTTAGTAAGCAGTCAGACAACATACCAGAACACACAGGTATTTAATAGCACACATAAATTGTTTACTCCATGACCAAAGGGAATCAGGGCAAAACTGTCACAGCTTCCTTTCCTTTTAACTAAATTCCTTTCAGATACATGTTCTAGTGTCAATAAATTCTAACAACATGCAGCTTGTAGCTCCATTCACACGCACATGGTAGCTGACTTGCCTTATTTCATTCTCCTATGCCTTCATTTCTAACCCTTTAAAATCCCAATTAAACCATTTTCACTTAATTCTTAGAGTCAGGATTGCTAAAACTGTAGAATTTTCTCTTGATAAGACATCAAAAGTTGGAGAAAATTTGATGCTATAGTTGTATTGATAAGCTTGAAGGAACAGATGACAGATCAATTTGAGCAAAATGCATATAAATGGTATCCTTGGGTTTTAACTTATTTAATAACAACATGCAAATAAAAAGAAACTGCCAACATCATATCTATTTTTATAATCAATATAAAAACTGAAAGCTTCTCAATCACCTTTATTTTCTATATTTTACAACCTGTAACATTTTTAAAAGCCAAGAATTCAAGTAAATCAATGTTAGTTTGAATTTTATAGATCATTTCAAATTCTATTTTTTCACACAGTATTAAAATATGGACAACTTCTGCATATTTATGTGTAAATCATTATTTAATTTTCTTTCTTTCTTTATCTAAAACTTTTTTTTTCATTTTACATACCAGTCCAAGTCCTCCCGAGTTCACCTTCTCCTGTCCCTCACCTCTCACCATCCCATCCTCCATTTACTCCTCAGAAGGGGTAAAGGCTTCCCTTGGTGAGTTATCAAAGTCTAAGACAGACTCTTCTGCACTGTATCAAAGCTGAGCAAGGCACACACCTCCATAGGAAATGGACTCCAAAAAGGCAGTCATTACCCAGGATAAATCCTGATCCCACTGCTAGTGGCCTCACTAACAGATCAAGCCACATAAGTGTCACCCAAATTCAGAGGACTTAGTTTGGTCCTATGCAGATTCTTCAGTGACAGTCTAAAGAATGTCAGCTCCCACTAGGTCCAGTGAGATGTTTCTGAGATTTTCTTAAACATCATCTTGAACCCACTTGCTTATATGATTTCCTCCTCCCTCTCTTCAACTAAACTCCATGAGCTCAACCCAGTGCTTGGCTGTGGATCACTGAAGCTGCTTCCATCAATTACTGAATGTAGTTTCTATGATGACAATTATCTGTTTATAGGAGGAGGCCAGTTCAGGAGTTTTAGCTGTGGTCATCCTTGTAGATTCCTGGGAATTTCCCTAACACCAGATTTCTCCCTAACTTCCATAATGTCTCCTTCTGTCAAGATATTTCTTTCATTGCCCTCCCTCTCTGTACCTCCCAAAATTCTGCCATCTCAAACCATCATGTTTCCATCCAGCATCCCTTGCCTTCTACCCTGCCTCCCAGTTTACCCAGGATATCTTAACTATTTCTGTTTGGCGGGGCTTTCCATGTGTGTCCCCCTTAGTGTCCTCCTTTTTATCTAGCTTCTCGTTTGTTGTGAATTGTAGCCTGACTATCCTTTGCTTTATGTCTAATATCCACAGATGAATGAGTACATACTTTTTTTCTTTCTGGGTCTGAGTTACCACACCCAGGGTGGTTTTTTTTTTGTAGTTCCATCCATTTGCCTGTAAATTTCAAGATGACATTTTTTTTAAATACTGAGTAACAATACTCCATTGAGTAAATGTGCCATGTTTCCCTTACTTTCCCATTCTTTTGTTGACGGGCATCTATATTGTTTCCTGGTTCTGGCTATTTCAAATAAGGCTGCTATGAACATAGTTGAGCCAAATGTCCTTGTGGTATGATTGTGCATCCTTTGGGTACATACACAAAAATGGTATTGTTGGATCTTGAGGTAGATTGATTCCCACTTTTCTGAGAAACTACTGTACTGATTTCCAAAGTGGCTATACAAGATTTCACTCCCACCGGCAGTAAAGGAGTGTTTTCTTCACTCCACATCCTCTCCAGCATAAGCAGTCATCAATGTTTATTATCTTAGCAATTCTGACAGGTCTAAGATGATATCTCAGAGTCATTTCATTACTATAGTTCTACAGTAGAGCTTGAAGTCAGGGATGGTAATAACTCTGGAAGTTCCTTTTTTGTACAGGATTGTCTTAGCTATCTTTAAGAGCCTTCTTACACATTCTACACATGAGGGTTCCTAGTAACCACCATACTTATATTTTGTGACCTGTCGATTAAGGACATTGAGCAATTCCTTAAATGTTTTTCAGCCATTTGAGTTTCTTCTGTTGAGAATTCTCTATTTAGATCTGTATCCCATTTTAAAATTAGATTATTTTGTATTTTGGTTTCTAGTTTCTTGAGTTCTTTATATATTTTTGAGATCAGTACTCTGTCAGACGTGGGGCTGATGAAGATCTTTTCCCATTATGTAGGCTGCCATTTTGGTATAAAATCATTGTCCTTTGCCTTACAGAAGCTTCGCAGTTTTAGGAAGCCACATTTATTAATTGTCGCTCTCAGTGTCTATGCTACTGGTTTTATACTTGAGGTCTCCTGTGCCCATGATTTCAAGGCTACTTTCCACTTTCTCTTCTACCAGGTTCAGTGTAACTGGATTCATGTTTAGGTCTTTGATCCACTTACACTTGAGTTTTGTGTATGGTGATAGATATGGATTTATTTGCATTCTTCTTCATGGTGACATCCAGTTATACCAGCTCCGTTTGTTGAAGATGCTCTTTTTTACATTTTATAGTATTTGATTCTTTGTCAAAAATCAGGCATTTATATGTGTGTGGGTTAATATCAGAGACTTTGATTCAATTTCATTGGTCCACCTGCGTGTTTCTGTGCCAAAAGCAAGCTGTTTTCATTACTATATCTCAATAGGAGAACTTGAAGTCAGGAATGGGGATGCCTCTGGAAGTTTCATTATTGTACAGGATTGCCTTGGCTATCCTGGGTTTTTAATTTTATGATATGAAGTTAAGTATTAGTCTTTTGAGGTCTGTGAAGAATTGTGTTGGGATTTTGATGGGGATTGCTTTGAATCTGTAGATTGCTCTTGCTAAGATTGGCATTTTACTATGTTGATCCTACTTATCCAAGAGCATGGGAGATTGTTCAATTTTTTGATATCTTCTTCAATTTCATCCTTTAAGGACTTAAAGTTCTTGTTGTACTTATTTGGTTATAGTTACCCAAGATATATGTTGTATATGGTTATTGTAAAGGGTGATGTTTCTATGATTTCTTTCTCAGCCCATTTATCATTTGTATATATAAGGGCTACTATTTTGTAGAGTTAATCTTGTATCCTGACACATTACTGAAGGTATTTATCAGAGTTGCTGAGTCAAATAAGAAATGCCACATTCCCTCTTTACATGTATATACTAGTGCACACATTGTGAAGTCTTTCACTGTAATGTTTTTGGTTATTGGTCAGTAAATGTATTGGTCATAAAATATATCAACCTTTTAACAAAGTGTGAGTCATGCAAGTATTCAGCATCCTTTGACATGATGGCAAATAATTGGCATGCTAATCATTCCTTATTGTATCTGTGAATATCAAAGGATTCAAATTGCCTGTTGTTTATCCAAGATTGCTGTAAGCCTCAGAAAAGAAGAAGAATTTGAGTCTGATACTGTACAACTAACTGTTCAGCTGGTGTAAGAGGTCCTTCTGTAGTGGTGCTGCTTTTATTGGTTAATAAAGAAACTGCTTTGGGCCTGGTGGTAGGGCAGAACTTAGGTAGGTGGGAAGACAGAACTGAATGCTGGAGAGAAGGGCAGAGAGAGAACCACCATGGAGCTGCCAGAATCAGACATGCTGAATCTTTCCCAGTAAGCCATGACCTCGTGGTAATACACAGATTAAGAGAGATGGGTTAAATTAAGATGTAAGAATTAGCCAATAAAAGGTTAGAACTAATGGGCCAGGCAGAGTTTAAATTAATCTAGTTTCTGTGTGATTATTTCAGATGTACGCTAGCTGGGAGGGAACACAGGGCCCTACTCTTCCTGTTACAGAGTGGCGCTTCAACATGGTCAACTAAATCTACATAAAATCTGAGAAAACTTCAAAAAGAATACAGAGTTTAACACAGCTTCTTGCTGTTTGCTGCTGGCTTGCCGCAGCTGCTTTAAGAGATATTTTCCTGATTCAGCTGTAGTGAAAAAAATGCTGCACAGTTTTAAATTGCCAGCTTTCTGGGCTATGCTCCTAGCGTGACCTCTGTCTCTTGCAAGGGACAGAGCATTTAGATGGGGTTTGTGAGTAAAGTGCTACAGTTTGCTTGATGGCAATGTGGACTTGCTGTGTGCCTGGAACTGTAGGCAGCTCAGGGGCAACAAATTGCTCTGAGGCAAGAGAGGCTCTGCCATGCTGAACTGTGCTGATCTCAGGCAGGAACTATCATATTTATCATAATAACAGCACAGAGTCATAAAATAAAGTTAATGCTTAAAAAAAGGTAAAGTCTTTAAAAACAGAGTACAGATAGTCATAAATTAAAAGAAGTAAAAAAACTATGCCACATAAAAATGGAAAATTCACAGAGTCTGGATTATGTGTATTATTGTGCTTTCTTTGAATTTTTTGACTGTGAAGGAATTAAGTACAGAGAGATGTTTCATTGTGTGGGCTGCTAAGCTAAACCAGCATGGATATTATAAAGGTATTATGACTTCAGAATTTGGGTCTAAGGATATGATTCTTTGAAAAAGAGGTTCTTCTTTTGTTTTCACAGAAGATGAGAACCTGTGGATTGCTTCTAGACCAATATGGTATGATAGACCACA
Organism: Ondatra zibethicus; assembly: GCA_004026605.1. Lineage (NCBI taxonomy): Eukaryota > Metazoa > Chordata > Mammalia > Rodentia > Cricetidae > Ondatra > Ondatra zibethicus. The sequence continues at coordinate 68,771 of PVIU01007799.1, read as the reverse complement.
CCCTCCTGAAAGGTTGTTGTGAACACCCTCAGAAAATTATTTCACTCAACTTCTGACTGAAATGAACCTAGCACACAGGATATATCATGAAGGACCTGATTAACAGTGCCCCCATACAGCAGGAAAAAAGTTTGGAGAGAAATAACTATGTCCATATTCCCAAATATTTTTTATAACTGTTTGTTTACATTTAAAGAGGGATATGATATAGATATGAATAATTTGCATTGATATGAATCTTGATTTACTGATAAAAATTTAAGGTCAATTTTGTTATATACGTATTTCTGTCTTCCCACCAGGTCCCACAGTCATTAGGTCCCAGAGAAAATCATGCAGAGAGGTCTATATTAGGTTGTAAACTGATTGGTCCATTAGCTCAGGCTTCTTATTAGCTCTTGTAACTTATATAGCCTATTATTCTTATCTGTGTCAGCCACATGGCTCAGTACCTTTCTCAGCAGGGCAGGTCACATCCTGCTTCTTCGGTGGTCCAGACAGGAATGCCGGGAGAGCTTCCTGCTTCCCAGAATTCTCCTGGTCTAGTAGCCCCACCTCTACTTCCTGTCTGGTTGACCCACCTATACATCCTGGCTAATGACCAATCAGCATTTATTTAAATCATGATTGACAGAAATCAGACAATTCTCCCACACCAGGATACTATGGGCCTGTAGGCTAAAGATGGATGTCCCAGTGGTACAAAAGAACTTTGGGTAACCTGTCCAGGCAGTGAGATGTCTGTCATTTCTAGAGTTTTGAAAGTTGCTTACAATGCGCTTCCTGTTTACTTAGGTAATATTATGTCCTTCTGGAGTCTTTGATGGAATTGAAGAATAGATAGATATAGTTATAGTTTTCCTTAGATATGATAAAAGATAAAATAGATATAAATATTGTAACTGTAATTTTTGCTTGATAACTGTTTTGTTATATGTATTTTTACTATGTTAAGGTGAAAGAAAACAGAAAAGGGGAAATGGTGTAAGAGGTCCTTCTGTATTTGTGTTCCTTTTATTGGTTAATAAAGAAACTGCTTTGGGCCTGGTGATAGGGCAGAACTTAGGTAAGGTGATAAGACAGAACTGAATGCTGGGAAGAAGGGCAGAGAGAGAACCACCATGGAGCTGCCAGAATCAAACATGCTAAATCTTTCCCAGTAAGCCATGACCTCGTGGTGATACACAGATTAAGAGAGATGGGTTAAATTAAGATGTAAGAATTAGCCAATAAGAGGTTAGAACTAATGGGCCAGGCAGAGTTTAAATGAATCCAGTTTCTGTGTGATTATTTCAGATGTAAGCTAGCCAGAAGGGAACAAAGGGTCCCCGCTCTTCCTGTTATATTCAGCTAATATCTAATATGTGTTGAGTCCAGGATTTCCTAGTGTTTTATAACTGGAGAAGGTTCACCACTCCTGGTATCCTATCCAGATCGCCAAACTCTCACTAGGAAGCAACTATGTATGGAAAGAGCTGGTGTATTTCTTAAAATTTACTGCTTGTCTATAGGCCCAGTGACAAACACTAATTAAAAAATTCTGGGGATAGTGTGGTGGTTCAGTTGGTAAAGTTACTTGCCATCGAGTCTGACAACCTGAGTACTGTCTCCAGAATACACAGGGTGGAAGAAGAGAATCAGCTCTGATATTTACATGCATATAATACCAAATATGTCATACCCCAAACATACACTAAATAAGTAACTGTTAAAATTTCAAAAGCAAATCTGTGTTTTTCAAAAACTTTTTACCAAATTATTTTAAAAATCTAGACAATCCTTTATGGTTCAGGCCTCTTCTCTAACCATTTTTTCTAGTTATCTCTGACTTAGCTTTGTTTCCTAAAATTCTTGACGGGAATAATAATACATGTAGGTGTGTCTAACTTGGTTGTTCCTAGAAAGAGTAAGTTGAAATAATTTCTCACAAAACAGTCTGTAAAAATAGCCAAAACAGTAAAAGTCCTGCAAACATATTCAGTTTTTTTCCACAAAAGCAGCTTTGCCATTCTACTTCAACTAAGTAATCATTGAGGGTCTCTACTTTTATCCTCTTAGCAATGACATGAGTCTCTTTACATGGAAATGTTCCTTGTTCATTTTCTCCTCCATTTGCATCAGTTCAATTCCTTTCAAGAACAAAAAAGTTTTCCCCTTCGTTCCTTTAAAAATAATTTTTCACTCATGAGAGTGACATGAGGATACATGACTTAAAGGATCTTTTACTAATGTCATATTTCATGGAAAACAAAATCTTATTGTATAATGTTGTGAATTTAGAGTCATTTATTAAATTTTGGAAAGTCTCCAATGGGATGTTTTTATAAATCTACTTTTAAATGGTTTAGGATTACTTTGAAGTTATTTTATTTACCCATTATTGAGCAACTATGGTTCCCCATAGAGGTTTTTATTTGTTGTCTACATTGTTACTTGATCCAACATCACTGTACTTTTTCTAGGAAGTTGTTTAGAATGTAAGATCTCAGATTTCATATCACATAGTCAACAATAATTCACATTGTTAAAAGACTCTAGCCCTATGTGATTCAGTTGCACATTAGGGTTTCATTGTACTAACCGTGAGGGGCTGATCCACCCACTGAGACAGTGTGCCTGAACTAATGGGAGCTCACCAAATCCAGCTGGACTGGGACTGAACGAGCATATGATCAAACCAGACTCTCTGAATGTGGCTGCCAATGGGAGCAGACTGAGAAGCCATCAACAATGACACTAGGACCTATCTCTTCTGCATGTATTATCTTTTTGGGGACCTAGTCTATTTGGATGCACATCTTCCTAGGCTGGGATGGAGGGGGCAGGGCCTTGGACTTCCCACAGGGCAGGGTACCATGATCTCTTTTAAGGAAACAGGGGGAGGGAGAAGAGGTGGGGGGAGCGGGAGGGGACTGGGAGAAGGGGAGGAAATGTAAATTATTTTTGAATGGAAAAAATAAAAGAATATGGAAAAAAAAGAAAATAAGTCACTTGCCCTATCAAAAACATATCAGTCAAGGGAATAAGGTACTTGTATTAGATGATATTAGTTCACGTTTAACTTTGAATGAGTATTCTCTTCAACATAATCTGGAGAAAGTTATCTGTTTTGCTCTGCACTAGAGTTCCCACAGTTCTCATTGCATTCTTTAGGTCTGTTTTTCAGCTGAAAAACTACTCCTAAATCTTAATGGCTTACACAACAATAAATGTTTTGTTTTTCTCTCCCTGTCAGGTTTATATGTCAACTATAGTAGCTTTTTTTATGCTCTCTGGGTTAGATATAGTTCTCCATCATATGCCTTTCATCAGAAAAGAACCGTTATTTGGATGATTAATGCATAGATATACAAGAGACCATGACGCAACTTACCTTGACAGGTTAAACCTCCAATCACTCCATATATACTACTAGTAGTTTTCCATTCTAGTCACACAAAAAAGTTCCAAGTCAATGGAACAAAGAAAAAATAGATTCTATTAATTGACACTGTCAAACTTCATGTCAAGAGGACTGTGTGCAGAACTGAAATAGGGGTGAAATATTAGGAACAACAATTGAATCTACACTGTTTCACTTTGTCACTAGGAAGATAGCTATAATTCTTATTAAAAAAATGGTTCCAACTAACTTTATTTATTAGGGATGCAAATTTAAGTGCAGCATTAGACATGATTTTCATTTGTAAGAATTCATTATTTCCCTACTCTATATAATTTCCTGGCTTGTGAAAAAATTCCCAAAACAAAAATTTTGTTTTAGTTTAAAGTTTAAATATGTATTATGATAGCATTAATTATTCATTTTATCAACATTTCATTTAAAATATTATAAGACATAGAAATCTTACAGAAGCCAAGTTTCTATAAAAGTAGAAACTTGAAAGTTTTCTTCTATAGACGCAGTAATACCACTTTTGGGTATATATCCAAAGGATGCTCAATCGTGCCACAAGGACATGTGCTCAGCTATGTTCATAGTAGCTTTGTTTGTCATAGCCAGAACCTGGAAACAGCCTAAATGCCCCTTGACTGAAGAATGTACAAAGAAAATGTGGTGCATTTACACAATGGAGTATTACACAGCAGAAAAAAGTTACGATATCTTGAATTTTGCAGGAAAAGAGATGGAGCTAGAAAACATCATTTTGAGTGAGGTAACCCAGACACAGAAAGACAATTATCACATGTACTCACTCATAGGTGGTTTTTAAATATAAAGCAAAGAAAACCAGCCTACAAACCACAATCCCAGAGAACTTAAACAACAATGAGGACACTAAGAGAGACTTACATAGATATAATCTACATGAGAAGTAGAAAAAGACAAGATCTCCTGAGTAAATTGGGAGCATGGGGACCTTGGGAGAGGGTTGAAGGGGAGGGGAGAGGAAGGGAAAGGAGCAGAGAAAAATGTAGAGCTCAATAAAAATCAATTAAAAAATAAAATAAAAATAAATAAAAATGTGGTTTTTAACTCAGTTTTATATATTTCCTTACTAAATATGGAGTGCAGCTTCCTGGACAGTACACAAAGCACAACTCTCCCTATTGTAACAAAGTTCCCAGGCAATTTGGTTTTAATCTTGTGTACAGCTTGCTTGTATATTGCTCTATATTTTAACTCTGATCCTCTAATGGTCATCTGTTATTTTGTGATTACATACATGAATTGCATATAGATATGCTGTCTAAATTGTCAAGTTAAAGTCAGGATATCAGTAGAAATGAAAAACGCTGCAGTTCAAAATAAAATACACTACTGAATACTAATGAGGTTTGACACCTTAAAAACACAAATACATTATCTAGTAAATTCTGCCCACCAAATTCTTCTGATGATTATTTTTCTGTATTATTACACAAAAAATGAGGTTTGACATAGATTTAAGGATAGAAATATTTTTGCACTCTTATGTCCAATAATTTTATGATTTGTTTAATTTTGTTTCATCTATTTGTTTTCATAATAGCAAACAATTTTAAAGTCAAGAAGTCAATTTCAAAGTCAAGAAGCCTTGATAGCTAATAGTATACCTTGGATATGAGAATTTATAATCTGTGTGCAATATTACTTTGGAATTCTAGTAAGAGGAAAAAATAAATCTCTGCCTCATATGATCTTTTTCCTCCAAAACTTTATTTTTTGGATTTTTACATTATCACTTCATTATTTTTGACTTCATAGAAACAAATATAAAATTTGGCAAAAATTTACTATTTGTTCACTGACATGTATAGGACATTGAATTTGGTAATGACACTATCCAAAGGTAGCTTTAATTTCTCCCTGCCTAATACAACTATTTCCCTACAATACTTTATTTCTGCCTTTACATATTATTACTTCTTCATTATTTTTCTCCTCATGGTAACAAAAGCAAAATTTGACAATAACTTACTGGTTATTCACTGACATATATAAGATGTTGAATTTGGTAATGACACTGTCCAAAGGGAGCTTTAATTTCTCCATTGGGGTATAAGACTTGCTGCCCACACCCAATCTCCAAATTATCAATAATTTATCCAGAGTGTTAAGAAACATTTCTTAACACTATACACATATGCACTAAGAAGAAATTCATTGTCAGTAGTTGTGTTTCTATGGAATCTGTGCTTTTATGTGTTACTACAATACAGAATTCAATCAGGTTGTAATTTTTATTCTCTTCTTGCACAGTTTATTCAGTGAGAAAATGGAAGGCTACCTATGAATAAGAGTTAGATTACTTTTATACTCCCTAAACATTTCATGTTCATATATACCCTACAAGACTTCGTGGTCCTGAAGAGTATAATGTGATTTCAATTTAACCACCTAAAACCTGTGATTATATGTGCTTTAAGCTTTCCCACCAACTTTCTACATTTCATGACTGAAGTCATGAAGTTTCCTGTTTGTAGAGAGAAGAGGAAAGTAGTTGTGCTAGTCAATTTTTCATCACTATGACCAAAAACCTGAGACAACCAAAGAAGGATGAAATGCTTAGATTGGCTCCTGATTGTGAATGTTTCATTGCATGTTCAGTAATCGTAATCCATTTTCAGTCTATGATTATGAAATATCTTACAGCAGACACAAGTGGAAGGAAAAGCTACTTACCTCAAGTGCAGCTGAAAAGCAGAGAGAGAAAGTCGGATGTTTCTGAAAGTGGGATGTTTTAGAAAGTGGGATGTTTAAATTTTAGATATCTCATCAAGAAAAGGTCTTCATATGATCAGGAGACTTCCAGTTTACAAGTTTCACAACCACCCAGTACCATCAACAGGATCATGCATTTAACAAATAGCCTTCTCTGTGTACACTTATCCCAAAGATACATATGTTGAGTCATTGATATCTACTTTGTTTATTATTCTTTATTTGATTTATTTTTATAATGCAATTAAATAAAATGAACCCTATATATCAAATAAGATAAGTTCTCACATTATTTCCTTTATTGTGTCAATTGAATGTATTAAAATGAAACTTAGCATCACCATACACAGCATAAGCAGATATCATGTGTCTTATTTTATGATAAAATGAAGTATTCCTGTTTTAAAACATCTGAACCTAAGTAAAATCTTCACTAACATTAGAGTTTACAAGAAATACATAGCATATAGAAACAAGTGAGGCGCTACTAGAAAGTAATGAACTAAAAATAAAAGCAGCAGCTTTACAGGAGTAATGACCTAGTTTCTTCAGAAAACAAATGACAAAGGAAAAATGAATGGGTAGGAGAGATCTTACAGAATAAAATAGACTTAAGAGAAAAAGAAACAAACATGGCAAGTGAATATTCTTTGAAATGTAATTAAAAAGAGAAAACAAAGCAACAAAAAACTATAAAAATCATCTTCTTCAAATGGATGAGAACAAATTGGAAATGAAGTCGAAGCCTCAGTGTTTGCTGATGATATGATAGTTTACATAAGCTATCCCAAAACTTCTACAAAGGAACTTCTACAACTCATAAACGCTTTCAGTAATGTAGCAGGATACAAGATTAACTCAAAAAATTCAGTAGCCCTCCTATACACAGATGATAAAATGGCTGGGAAAGAAATCAGAGAAACAACACGCTTCACAATATCCATAAATAGCATAAAATATCTCAGAGTAACTTTAACCAAACATGTAGAAGACTTGTATGACAAGAACTTTAAATCTTTGAAGAAAGAAATTGAAGAAGATACCAGAAAGTGGAAAGATCTCCCATGCTCTTGGGTAGGTAGAATTAACATAGTAAAAATGGCAATCTTACCAAAAGCAATCTACAGATTCAGTGCAATGCCCATCAAAATCCCAGCAAAATTCTTCACAGACCTTGAAAGAATGGTACTTAACTTCATATGGAAAAGCAAAAAACACAGGATAGCCAAAACAACCCTGTACAATAAAAGAACTTCTGGAGGCATCACACTCCCTGACTTCAAACTCTACTACAGAGCTACAGTATTGAAAACAGCCTGGTATTGGCATGAGACCAGACAGGAGGACCAATGGAACTGAATCGAAGACCCAGATATTAATCCACACACCTTCGAACACCTGATTTTTGACAAAGAAGCAAAAAATATCAAACGGAAAAAAACATTTAACAAATGGTGCTGGTATAACTGGATATCAACATGGAGAAGAATGAAAATAGACCCATATCTATCACCATGCACAAAACTCAAGTCCAAATGGATCAAAGACCTCAACATAAAGCCAGCCAAACTGAACCTCATAGAAGAGAAAGTGGGACGTACACTTGAATGCATTGGCACAGGAGACCACTTCCTAAATATAACCCCAGCAGCACAGACACTGAGAGAAACAGTTAACAAATGGATTTTTAGAAGTTTTAGTAGTGAAAACAGCTAGTTTGGTCTTTGATTTTCCAATAGGTTCCACACTAAAAATATCATATTAAGTCTCCTGAAGAGTAATAAGGCTGTGACTTCCATGTACTTTTGATTGAATGTTTTAGTGTTAACTCAAAAGTCACCAGGTGTTTTAAAGAACAGAGTTTACTTAAGTGCATTCTTAGAAAGAGGCATTGACATAATAGAAAAGAGATCCTGAAAGTGTGAAACCATAATATAGAAAAGTAATTTCATCAGTGTCCAGAAAATTTAATTCACCATGAGATTGACCTAGGGTATTTGACAAGAGCACAAATTTTGGCTCCTCTCCTAAAGAATAAATATATCTGGGGTTGTCAAGGAGAGTGAAGCACACATGCATCTTTTCAGTGTCATTGATAGGTTCTAGTTAGGAGAATTAATTTGTACAGGCAGCTTACAAAAATCTAACTATTAATAAATACAACAATTATGTCCCTACACAGGTTTAACTCAGACTGAAGACTCTTCATATTTTATATAAAGTTAATATGTATTACATATAAAACTAAAAAGCACATCAGACTAAACATAAAAGAATAATTTTTTTACAGTGTTCTGTCTGCATGTGTGCCTGCAGGCCAGAAGAGGGCACCAGATTTCATTACAGATGGTTGTGAGCCACCATATGGTTGCTGGGAATTGAACTCAGGACCTCTGGAAGAACAATCTGTGCTCTTAAACTCTGAGCCATCTCTCCAGCCCAAAAGAATATTTTTTAAATGGAATGCAGTTGAGTCTTGGTTGTTTCTTTTTGCATTTAACTCCTCCTATGTCAATTTAAAATAATGCCTGTGTTGGTATCTACTGAAAGCACATAATAGCCAGATTGAGTATGAGTTTAACAGCAATTCCATTCTCATAGTGATAAAATTAAAATATTTAAAAATATTTTCGCAGTCTTGACCAAAATTTATATTGTTTCATTTTAATATTAATTTATTTTAACTAGTGTATTAAAACATAAGATTTTAAATATATTAATACTGCCTGACATAACACCATCTAGAGTTTCTGACAGTCATTATGGCTTTACAACTTCCTGAATGGGATTCCTGTTTGTCAGCTTTCTTTGTTAACGTACATTTTCCTCATGGTTTTCATTTGATAAGAAGTTTCTTTGGGTGATATTTCCCTCTTTTTTTCTCTTTATTTCCACTGTATTTACAATTGTCGCCTCAGAGTCTCCTCAGGAATTGTCCCTTATATTGATTGAGTATCCCTGATACAAAATGAGTGCTAAATAACTGAACTCAGATCCAGGTTTAGTGGAAGAATCTGAAGAAAATGTTACCGGTTTCTAGTGTGATACACATGCACACTGAAGTATTTTATGAATTACAAGCATGATAAAATGGAAAAAGTTTTCAGTTAACTTTTATATACTAAGCAGAAATATTTTACAATTGACAATTTGCTATACTTATCACATATGTATTTAAACTTATATCCCTCTACACATTTAAAAAGTCTTCTTAATTTCTGTACACATCCAAAAGTAGTAGCATACATTAGTCTATTTCTGTCTCAAACATTGCAATATGCAAATTATGAACCAAAAATATGTTTCTCCTTTCCTTTAATATCTGTCTTCTATTTCTTGAAACAGCATCCACTGTATCCCAAGCTAGCCTCAATTTTGCTATTCAGTCCAGGAAACTTTGGATTATCCTGCCTCTCTTTGCTGAGCTCAGGATTCATAGGCATACATCATCACATTCAGTTTAGATGGTGTTAGGGACTGACACTAGGGCTTCGTGCATGCTAAACAAATACTAAGCTATATATCTAGCCCTTGACTATGAAGTATTTCAGATCCTCTACCTACACAGTTCTCTATACTGGGGATTATACTCAGGGACTTCCATTTACTAAACATAAATTTTACCACTAGGTTGAATTCCTAGGCTCTTTAATTTCTTAAGTATAACTTTTTGTCTTAAGGTTTCTGTTTCTGTGATAAAACAGTATGCCCAAAGCTACTAGAAGATGAGAAGGTTTACATTTCTGTTTACAACTTTGGTGTCACACTTCATCACTGAAAGGTCAGGGCAGAAAACTGGAGGCAAGAATGAATACAGAGGCTATAATAAATAGTACTAGTAATAGTAGGCTTGCTTCTTGTGGCTTGCTTACCCTGCTTTCTTATGCAGCTCAGGTGCCCAAGGGTGATACCAGCCACAGAGGCCTGGGCCCTCCCACATCAAGCATTAGTCGAGAAAATGCCAGATAGAATTAGCTATAGTACAATCCTATTGAAGAATTTTCATACTTGACAGACCCTATTCCCAAATGACTCTAGCTTGTATCATGTAGACATAAAACTTACCAATATATTTTTTTTCTAAAATTTGACGTAAAATTCATATGAAGGTAAGGGAAAATTTTAAACTGTGATTTGATGAATGTTGATAAATAGTACAAGCTCTTTTTTCACCTTATTTTTGAGACAGGATCCTTCTCTAAACCTGGAGGTCACTGATGGGCTAAGTACAATGACCAGTGAACCCCCAGAATCCTCTTGTCTCCACTTTCCAACTTGGATTTACAGATGTTCTCTGCCATGCTCAGCTTTTATTCATGGGTTCTGGGGATTTAAAATTGGGTCCTTATGCTTGCACAGAAACATCACCATAGCAAGCGCTTATTAAGATATGTACTGCTACTATGATCTCCTGTCCCTAAACAGTCATATATCCATTTCTAGTCAATGCCCACTTTACCCCTATTATCAAAGGTAAGCATGACTCTGATTTTTCCATACTCAATATTTTTCTTCAAAAAAGTTATCTTAATAATTTAAATAAATTATTATACACTATACATCTTGTATGTAGGGATTAATTTAATCAGCACTATATATAATATGTTATATATAATATATATTATTATACATGAAATTAGTTTACTACTTTGTAATGTTAAATAGTATTCCATTATATGAATACATATATAACTTTTTTATGTTTTCCTACTGATATATGCCTAAGGAGTTCCAGTTTAGTTAATATTCAATCTCAAATCATCAGAGCTAAACACATGGAAATAAAAGCAATATTAGATGATTTCAGCAGGTTGTGTGTGTATAACAATAATAATTACAAAATAAAAGTATTGGGAACCATGTAGCCTAGTGTAATTATTACCATAATTATTACCATACAGGAACGTATATGGGTAGAAGAAGTGGGATGAGAAAAAAAGTGCCTCATCAAAATCTGTAGTTGATTATTTATTCTTTGTTATTTTGCGGCCCGTCATCCAGCTCCCAAATAAATAAACAGAAACTTATTCTTATCTATGAATGCCCAACTTTAGCTTGGCTTGTTTCTAGCCATTTTTTCTAATTTATATTATAGTTACCTATTTCTCTTCTTCTACATTTTGCCTCTGTGATTTTTACCTTTCTTTGCTCTATATGTCTTCCTTTGCTTCTTACTCCATGGCTGGCTGTGTGGCTGGCCCCTGATGTCTTTCTCTTCTTCTTTTCTCAATTCTCCCTCTCTTTCATCTATTTATTCTGTCTGCCTGACAGTCCCAGATATCCCTCTCCTGCCTAGTTATTGGCTCTTCCACACTTTGTTAGACCAATCAAGTGTTTGAAGCAGGCAAAGTAACACAGCTTCATCAAGTTAAACAAATGCAACATAAGAGAATGTAACATATCTTTGCATCATTAAACAAATATTCCACAGCATAAATGAATGTAACATTTCTTATACAATATTCCACAACAAAAGTCTAACCTTTGTAGCAAGATTGAGACATGGGACTCTCTTGTAGAAAAAGGAACTGTATAAATGCATATCTTGCAGACAAGCAGACAAAAATGGTTTGGGTTTGTATATTGTTATCTGCAAGAAATCTGCTTTGGCAGAAAAGGGGTTCAGATTCTAAACAGGATGCCTGGAGTAGGCTGAGGGGGAAAAGGAGCAGATGAACAGGATCTGAGGGTGAATGAGGGTGAATAAGGATGGCTGCCAGCAGATTTTAATTGAAGAAAAAACTACACCTTTTATTACATTTAGGATTAAATTGGAGAAAAGGGGCCTGTGAGTTTGAATGTAGTTTGAAATTAGGGATTGAGAAAAGTAACCCTGACCCTGACAATAGGCACCAGTCATTCATATGTTAATGAAAGACCCTTAAATTCCTCTTGCCAGAGATAAGAATTACCCCTTTAACAAGCAGAAATTTTCCTCAAGTGCTCACTGCTGGGAATGGAGACTCTTATCCAAAGGCCTGACTTTGGAAAAGGGTCTTCTGGGGAGCAGACACTATACTACAATTTTAGTCTTACATTATGGGCCTGTTCCCATAATTATGCTCCCCAAAGGGAAGGTCCTGATGTGTTACTCTTTTTCCATTACACACTGCCATTCTGATTTCTCAATATTTATTATCTGAACTCTTGCCCTTAGTCGTCTCAGGCTCTGGATCTGAATTGTTAACATTTATCCTTGGGACCATGTGTGTCTAGTAAATCTCTAACTTTCCTGTTCTTGCTGTAATTAGGAGGGCACAATGGGATTCCTTGTTCCTTTGTAGCAGGGATTTTTTTCCAAAGAACTATTTTGTTTAGAGAGAGGCTACCATTGTATTCATTTTCATCCTTTACCAAAGCTTGCACAAAATTTCTCAAAGGGAAAGACATTAATAGTGAGAATCATTAAAAATGAAAGCTAAAAGGTGCTGGAGAAATGTAGTCCTATAATGTGAAAATGCTGGAACTTTTGTCAAGCAGCAATGGTTACCATGCAGTTTATTCCAGTTTTCCTTAAAGCACTATACCCATTGTAATGGATTAAGTAAAATGCTACAGATCCCCAAATGGCTGCAGCGGGCAGCAGGTCCTGAGACCACACTGCAGGTCCCCAAGGGGCAGCAGGCAGCAGCCTGTGGGTCTCTAGAGCAGCCAATCCCAAGCAGAGATGGCACAGTTCCCCAAAAGGCTGCAGTGGGCCATGAGGGGCAGTGAGTCCCAGGCAGGAAGATGTGTGATGGGTAAGAGACGTTGACGGGACAGCCAGTACCATGAGGAGAGATGGATGGTCATGCCACGAGACCACGCTGCAGGTCTGCAAAGGCAGCTGGTCCTGAGCAGGGAGGCGCATGGTGGGCAAGAGACAGAGACATGGATAGACGTGCCATGCAGAGTGAGGTTGGATATTTATTTAGAGGTTTGTGGAGGGAAAAGAGGAAAAGGGGAAAAGAACAGAGAGAAAAGCAGAGAAAGAGAGAGATAGAGAGGGGAAAAGGGAGGAGTGGGAAGAAGGGAGAGACAGAAGCTGCCTCTTTGAGAGAGATACAGAGATGGAAAGGAAGGAACTCAGGCTGGAAGCTGAAGATCAGCTTGCATCTGCAGATGGGGAGGGAGTGGGTATAGCTTGTCTCATAAAGGGACAGAGCAGATCATTACATCCATGTCTATTACTTTTTAACTTTGTAACTGCAAGTAGCTGCCAGCTGATATAAGTACTGCAAGAGGAGGGTGTGTTTGACTTGATATTTAGTTAGGCCTGCAAAAGTTCTGAACTCTATGACTAGAATAAGGTTATGTAGCAGGAGGGAAAGTATAAAGAGGAACAATGGGGCTTTTATAATGATAATGATGTATTTTTCAAAATATAATGTATATCTTAAAAGTAAAAAATAGGAGGGTCCAAGACATACAGACATACTTTCAAGTCAAACACCAGTGCACATGAAATAAAAATAAATAAATCATTAAAAATCTTTTAAAAGGTGAAATGTCACATAAATTCTGCCAACATAAATACATATAATTTAATCTGCTCAAAATATTACTGAAAGTAAATATTATTAAAACTTTATAAACATAACTTATGTCACATCACACACTGAAACAAGGTATGCTGACATACATTAAGACAAGTTAGAAATATTTTTTCTACTTAATGTATTCAGAATATCTGGAAGTTTATGAAAAAGAATAATCATTATGTGGTAAGTAGAATTTTTATCTTCAGGTTTTCAAAGCAGCAATAAAGAAACATTAAGGAAAAACACCTCTGGCAAAAATAAAAGTCTCTAGACTGAGTGGAAACCTCACATTCTAGTTGGCCTGGGTCAGTCACCTGGCCAAGGGACACCCTAGTGGGCTTTCTCTAGCCATATTAAAAATATGGGTAGAATAATATTTCCTTTAATGAGTTACTGTACTTTTCCTTCCTAGAATTTCTGCCTGATTAAACTCAAAGAGGTTAGCAGAGACAGCCAAACTTCATGGCTGCTCAAGTTATTTGGGACCACTTGAGTAGCTTTCCTTTACTATAATATGGCTTTTAAGTCTAAAATGAACACAGGCTGGTTTTTCAATAGTCTTCAATTGTATAGCAACTGGTCAGTTATCTTTCCTCAAATAAGTAACATTCTACCTTTATCCATGCAAGAAACTCCATTTAAACACACAAAAACTAGACGTGAAAGTAGGAAGCACACTTGCTGGGAAGAATAAGAGGTTAAGCCCAACTAGAAAGTGGATAAGAGAGGACTTGGGAGGAAATATATTATAGAACTGTAAAAGAATATATAATAAACCTTCAAGAACACAAATAGTGTGTTCATATACAATATTTTGTGCCATGTTTACATGTATATTAGGAAAATACCTAGAAATACACTGGCTATTTATAAAGCAAGAGTACTTCAATTTTCCATGAAACTGTACAACCTGTCTAGTTGTTGTTTGTGTCTTTGACACTTTGGATCTTTACTCCTTGGGGTCCCACCACCCAGGTCATCAACAATTACATACAGAAGCTTATAATTACTTATAAATACCCAGCCTTAGCTTGGCTTGTTTCTAATCAGCTTTTCTTAATTTAAATTACCCCACCTATCTTTTGCCTCTGGGCTTTTACGTTTCCCTATTTGTGTATGTTCCTTCTTATTCCATGTCTGACTGAGTGGCTGGATGGCTGGCCCCTTCTTTTCTCACTCTTTGATTCTCTTTTTTTCCTTTTATTTATTCTCTGTCTGCCAGCCCCACCTATTCTTCCTCTTGCCTTGCTATTGGCTGATCAACTCTTTATTAGACCAATCAGGTATTTAGACAGGCAGAGCAATACAACTTCACAAAGTTCAATGAAAGCAACATAAAAGAATGAAACACATCTTCGTATCATTAAACAAATATTCCTCAGCATAAACAAATGTAACACATCTTAAAATAATATTCTACAACATTTCTCCTTTTTCTCTAAGTAAAATGAAAGGTTTTAACTTTAACATAGTAAAACTATATACAACAAGAACAGTTATCAAGTAAGAATTAATTTACAATATTCAGTCCATTTGCATTTGAAAACACAGAGAAAACACTCTACTTTCCATCTTAGAGACTCCACAGTTTTCTACCAAGTTTATTTTCTTTCATAATTATGTAAAACTGAAACTCTAAATATTTAGTCTTTATCTCCATCAAAGACCCCAAATGGATATAATATTACCCTAGTATACAGGAAGAGCATTGCAATCAACTTCCAATGCTACAAATGACAAAGACTTCTGACTACCTGGATAGTCAGATAGTTCCTCTGCAGTGTTGGTGCATTTATCTTCAGGTGCATTATCTGTCAGATATTTCATTGAAGCAGAACATTTGAAGGACTTTCTTGCCTTGTATTTGCAAAGTTCATCAATGTTTTCCTTTGTGTCCTGCAGAATATCTGGCAGACTCTTCCATAAAGCAGGAATCTTGAAGGACTTTCCAGCCTTGTTTTGGCAAAGTTCAATGGTCACTTTCCCGTGAGTCCTGTATGTCCAGTTTATATAACATACTTTCAAGCAGTCAAGGCAGAAACAGTTTCCTGCCCAAATAGCTAACCTTGACACAATGAAAGCAAGCTCCTATGGAGTTGCTGTGAAATCCATCATCTTTTATGAAGTAAATTGGTGCTTCCAAAAGCAAGCAGATATGTCTTCTTTTCATGAAAAACAATAGGCTATTAGACATCTTAAATGCCATGTTCTGTAGTGATTTGAAGTATTTAAAAATCATTTATCTGTCTAAAATATACCTACTTAACCTTGAAAACATACCTAATATGACTATAAGTTTGATTATTGTAGATTAACTACTAACCTCATTTCTTAATTATTGCCTTTTTAAATGTGCTATGTAAGCACAATACCTCAAAGAAGAGTAGAAATATATATACAGTATAACAAAATTAAATTCATATCAATAAACCAATATTCTCCTAATTGATTCCTATATGTCCCTAAATGATTACAAAATCTCTATGCATGTCCCACCAAAAGACCATCTTTTGGGAATGTGAACTTCATGTTCTCTAGACTTCTTCCTGTTATCTGTGGGTGAAGGCATCTTTAGAGGAGCCTGAGAAAATTTGAGATAATGTTTAAGTCCTGAGAAGACCAACAGTACCTTTGCTGATTGATTTCACATGTCAAGATTTAGAAGGACTCCCTTGATGGAACCTAATCCATCTCATTCCTAAAGAATCCACAGCCTCTCATCTCCTGTGGGAACAAACCAAAATCCATTCTCCAAAGCATTTTTATTTCCCTTTGACAAATACATTTTGACTTCTTTTTTAAAGTTAAGATACCTTTAAAGTGTCTAGATTGATTCAATTTTACATTCCTGTTCATAAGCCCTTGTCTGCCAGCAGTTGTTTGCTTATCAACATCCAAAAAAATTAAAATCAACACAATGCTATATGGAATCTTGACCACCTGTGTATTTCCCATCTTTATGTGGCCTTTTTATTTCTATCACTTTATTTTTCTCTTTAAAGACTATTTTTAAACTCCTCATTTTTTTCTATGACTATACCCTTTTTGTTTTCTTAAGCCTACACACATTGTTAAGCACACTGTAACCAATTATTTAGCGCTTTTTCCATCTGGACCTCTTTTATTGCATATCTTGAGAGAAATGAAACCTGTCAGAGTGACCTAATTGCTTTCTGCCTGAACCACGCAGTTTAGGCTAGGCTATTTTGAAAAAAACTTCATATGTGACATGGGCCATTGCAGGAGGAGCCAATAACAACTGGGAGAGCATTGCTTCAAGGATAGCCAAGAACTAACCAATTAAATATATGTCCATAGTATGCTTCATCTACATACCCCAAGGACAGATAGGAACAGGCCAACTGAGAACATACTTATGTCCATACTTCATTTGCATAATGATATCATGCTTATTGAACTTCATGCCCTTTTTTAATTGCTTGCTGTCCTCAATTAGGTCCAGGTATGCAAATTGGGTAAGAGTTGGTGTTCCTGCAAGATTGTCTATAAAAATTCCTATAATCCCTGGAAGGTAGCTCCTCCCGCCTTCACTGCATTGAGTGTGCTGGATGAGTTCCTGGCCTAGGCTCATACAATAAACCTTGCTTTTGCATCAAAGTCCTAGATCCCTGGTGGTCTCTTTGGGAGGGGGGCAAGAAGCCTGGGCATAACAATCTTTTAACATTCTTTTACGATGTGAAGAAACTTTAAACTTCTAAATTAAAGCTGAGTCCTCCATGCTGCTCTGTTGGCTGGTTCTGTTAGCCTATCAGATCATGAAAGCCAAATCTAAAGTATTTGACCCATTTGGAGGCGCACATCCAGGAACTTCTTTCAGTCCCCCTACTATGGAACGCCAGTGTCATAAATTGTGACAACCACTTCAATTAGCTTTTTGTTTCTATTTATTATGAAAAAGGCTATTTTAAAGTGCTCTGTTGTACAGAGGGGCTTTTTTTTTCAGAGGGGTTTCTTAAAGGAGCCTTTTTTCCCAGGTTTCTCCGCCTATGTGGGGGCCCACAGATGTGAGTCTTGTTCCAACTTGACTAAAAGTCAGAGCGTTTGAGATTATTTTACTCTTTCAAAGTTGTTGACAACAGATGTGGCTACAAACAAGATATACTTACGTAGGGTGTGGTTAGTTGGTGTTTGGTACATTAAGATGGCCCATAGAGGTAGAACTGCTACACCCTGACCAAAGGTCAGAAAATTCTAGCCTATTCCTGCTCTTTCATTTTAAAACACGTTTCACATAGAGATTGGCTGTCTATAAAATACTTGACTTGGTCTAGGATGTATTCACTGCATATCCTGCCCAAAACGTCAGAATGCTTAACTCAGGTAATAGTAGCTTGATGTCTCAAGTACTGGAGCAAGTAACTGTTCTCGTTTGTACTTTGTGTTATGTTACAGCAATCTTGTGCCTTCATTCTCCTTTTTTTGTATTGAGGTATTTAAGCATATGGAAAATAAACACAGGTGGATTCTGTATTCAGTATTCTCTGAGTTGCCCTCCTAGTACTATCCTATGTGCTGTATTTCTTTCATATCTCTTTCTATCCTGCCTAACATTTCTAATCCACACACACATACCCCGGAACATATGAACTCATTGAGGATGGAACCCGACAGATGCCATCCCAACACGTGGCTTATGATAAGTGTGTACATGGAAATTCAAGAGCCTCACATTGGTATGCCAAAATGTAGGTATTTTTTACTCTTTTCTCTTTGACTCTTTGCACTTTGGGGGCCTTCCTCCCAGCTCCTCATTAACTACACACAGAGGCTTATTATTACTTATAAATGCCTGGCTTTACCTTGACTTGTTTCTAGTTGGCTTTTCTTAAATTATCCCATGTATCTTTTGCCTCTGGGCTTTTACTCTTCTCTATTTCTGTAAATCTTTTTGTTCCTTTTTATTTTGTGTCTGGCTGTGTGGTTGGGTGGCTGGCCCCTTCTTTTCTCACTCTTTTTTTTTCCACATTTAATTTTTTATTATTGCATTATAAATAGTACCATTCAAAATTTCCACCTCCTCCGCTCCTCCCATTTCCCTCCCGCTTCCCCACTCCCCCTCCCCTTTTCCCCTCCAGTCCTAAGAGAGGGCATGTTACCCTGCCCTGAAACAGACTCTCTGACTAGGACTGACAATGGGGACTGACTGAGAAGCCAATGATAATGGCACTGGGATTTGATTCTACTGCATATACTGGCTTTTTGGGATCCTAGTCAGTTGGGATTCACACCTTCCTAGGCCTGAATGGAGACGAGAGGGCCTTTTCTCACTCTTTTATCCTCTTTTTCTCCTTCTATTTATTCTCTCTTCCTGTCTCCCCACCTATCCTTTCTCCTGCCTTGCTATTGGCTCATCAGTTCTTCAAGTTTAATATAACACTTCCTCATCACAGCCCTTTCTGAGTATGCTTGTTAGGTAAAGATACAATAAAGAATTGATATATCTTCAATCCAAATCCTAAACCTATCCTGCAAAAAAAAATGAAAATACTGTTGTGGGATATTTGATCACACTGTGTAAAAATGTGTCATTGTGATTAGTTTAATAAAAAGCTAAATGACAAATAGCTAGGCAGGATAGATCAGCACGGACTTCTGGGAAAGAGAGAAAGTCAGAGGATGAATCTAAGTACCCAACGTTTGCCAGCCAGATATGGGGGGACAAACAGAAACGGAGGAGAGGTAAAGAGCCATGTGGCACAGATAAAGTAATAAAAGCAAGTTAATTTAAGTTATAAGAGCTAGATGGGAACAATCTTAAGCTAAGACCAAGTTTTATAATTAATAATAAGTCTCCATGTCATTATTTGGGGGCAGTGTTCCAAAACAGTCTGACAAGGAAGTTCAATTAGAGAGTACTAATATAGGCTGTGCTTGACATTTGACTCTCTGGTCCTTATTTTTATTATGTTAGATTGTTTGAGGAAGGATGAAAGAAACTCAGTTATGGATAGATATTTTCATGTAGGTACATGTGATGAGATATCAGAGATCTAATCTACCAAATCATATGTTTTGATCGAAGCCCTATATATGGTCCTTTTCTCTACAATGTTAAAGTTTTCTTACTCAAAATTCTTATTTCTAAAATCAGGGCTTTCTCAACAATTACTATTCTCTGGCTCATTAATTGAAAAGCTGTAATACATTTTTTGTCAGGAATATTTCTTTTAAATTTTACTGTCCAGCTATACTCAACTTAGCTTGCAAATTGACCATTCTGTTTGCAAGGATAGATTTTTCTAGTACTCCCAGCCCCAAGACCAGATCTTTTATTTAAGAGTTAAAATCCCAGATATCCTAAGAGAGACATATATGAATCTAACCTACATGGGAAATAGAAAAAGACCATATCTCCTGAGTAAATAGGGAGCATGGGGACCATGGGAGAGGGTTGAAGGGGAGGAGAGAAACAGGGAGGCAAGCAGAGAAAAAATGTGGAGCTCAAAAAATCAATTAAAAATAAGAATATAAAAAAGAGTTAAGGTAGTAAGTAGGTCTTCTGTGGCCAGAGAGACAGAGGGAGATAAAGATTAATGCACAAATGTCCATTTCATGAGCCAAGCTTCTACCTTCACTATATTTGCAGTCTTATGACATATTTATTGGCAATCATAGTCTTTTTTATTCATTTGTCTTCCTTCATAAACAGGTAAAAGAAACATAAACTAGCCGGGCCGTGGTGGTGCACGCCTTTAATGCCAGCACTTGGGAGGTAGAGGCAGGCAGATCTCTGTGAGCTCGAGACCAGCCTGGTCTACAAGAGCTAGTCCCAGGACAGGCAACAAAGCTACAGAGAAACCGTGTCTCAAAAAAATAAATAAATAAATAAATAAATAAATAAACCAAAATGACAGAGATAATTTAAATGGAAACATGAATTAGGAAATTGTCAGAGTATAAATGAGGCATGATATATCATTTCTATATTTTAAAGAACTTAATTATACATTCTTTCTTTATACTAAATATAATAAAAAAATTAGAACCATGCTTTTAATCTATAGCAGCAATAAAATTCAAATTTCTAAGTTGATAGTCTTAATATATAGTACATTTGCTTACCTATTCTCAATATTGTTCCACTGATGACAAAAGAAAATATATTCATATTAGCCATAGAAACATCAAGTCCACAGCCATATCTTTGTACATTCTATAATCTATATATTTGAGAGGTCCAGGAAATTCAGCTTTGAGAATGAAGTGGAAACAATTCTCTCTTTGAATATCTGCTGCATAATTTCCTTTGCAATTTTTACTCATTACAGTTCACTTTTACCCACATTTTCAAGGATTGTTAGTTAATTGAGATAACAAAATATCTCCTAAGCACTGGTTGTTGTTTTTTTTTTCAAATATGGGAACAAATTTGAAAAGGAAGTTAATTAATCCTGTCTATTTTCTGTTTTAGCTACAATTTAGCTCTACTGTGAAGGTTAAAGAAGCAAAATATTCTCAAGATACAAAATATTATGGGTATGAAAATCTTAAGTTGGTAATAATAACTCTATTGTACTCACTGATAATTCTAAGCATTTATTTTTGTTTTGCCACTTGGAGCAAGCAGAAATAACTGCACTCTTACCATTTGAAATTAAGTGTTCTTTACAAAAGTCAATAACTAAATCTTTTAGTTGTTCATTTTGGTATCTTATCACACTGTTTCTTTCTTTTCATTTTATTTCTCCTTTCATACATTATATCCTGAATGCAGTTTCCCCTCTCTCCCTTCCCCCCAGTCTCTCATCCCACCTCCCCTCTTCATCAGATCTATGCTCCTTTGGTCTCCCTTCAGAAAAGGGTAGATCTCCCAGGACCTCAACCAAACATGGCATGGTATGCTGCTATAAGAACAGGCACATACTACCAAATCAAGGCCTGATAACACAGCCCAGTAGAAGGGAAAGGGGCCCACAAGCAGGCAAAATTGTCAGAGACAACCCCCACTCTCACTGTTAGAAACCCCATAAGAAAATTAAGGCTACTCAGCCTTACCACTCATGCAGAGGACCTAAGTCAGACCCCTATAGGCTTTCTGATCTCTCTGAGGCCATGGTCCCCTGACAGTTCCTCATGTGGGCCATGTCCTTGTGGTCTCCTTGACCCCTTTGGTTACTCTTTTCTTTCCTCCCTATCCTGCACAGGACTCCCTGAGACCTGCCCAATGTTTAACTGGGGGACTCTGCATCTGCTCCCATCTGTTGCTGTATGAAGTCTGTCTGGTCCCTGATGAGGAATATGCTAGGCTTAGGTTCTAGAACAGGCATGATAAACTGTATGTAGGTCCAAGGTTTTCCAGTTGAGTTGGTGTCCCAATCGCTCCACTTGAGGTTTTGCCTAGTTAGAGAATATGGCTGGTCAGGATCTGTGTCCCCCATGACTTGGAGTCTTTGCTAGGGTTATTCCCTTCGATGTGATGGAGTTTCCATTTCACTAGTTTTTCACCTTGTCCCCAAATGCTCCATAATTCCAGTAATTTCTCCCAGTATTTACTTAATCCCTCCTGTTTTCAAGCCATCCATCCCCAGTCCACCCACAAAATCTGATCTATATTTTCCCCAGGTAAAAATTTGAGTCCCCTCCATTAAGCCATCCTTGTTACTTATCCTCTATGGGTCTGTGAACCACAGCATGATCATTTTTTACACTATAGATAATATCCACTTGTAAGTGATTACATACCATGTTTGTCTTTCAGGGTCTGAGTTACCTTACTCACTCAAGATGATTGTTTTCAAGTCCCATCCATTTACCTGGAAATTTCATGATGTCATTGTTTTCAACAGCAGAGTAATACTCCATTGTGTAAATGTATCACTTTCTCTTTATCCAGTCTTTAGTTAAGGGACATCTAGGTTGTTTCCAATTTATGGGTATGATGAATATAGCTGCAATGAAAATGGATGAGCAAGTGAACTTGTGAGAGGATGAAACAGCCTTTGGGTATATGCCCAGAATTGGGAGGGGTGGGTCTAGAGTTAGATACATTCCCAATGTTCTGAGAAACTACCATACTTATTTCCATACTGGGTGTACAAGTTTGTATTCCCAAGAGAAAGGGAGGAGTGTTTCAATTGTTCCATATCCTTGCCAGGATGAGCTGTCACTTGTGTTTTTTCACTTTAGACATACTGAGAAGTGTAAGATGGAATCTCAGTGTCATTTTGATTTGTATTCCCCCAACCGGTAAAGATATTAAACATTAAGTGATTCTCATCCATTTGAGATTCCTTTATTGATAATTCTCTGTTTACATCTGTACCCCATTGTTAAAATTGGAATATTTGTTTTTTTGATGTCTACTTTCTTGAGTTATTTAATTATTTTAGAAATCAGGTCTCTGTCGAATGTAGAATTAGTGAAGAACTTTCCCATTCTGTGTGCTGCTTTCTTGTCCTATTGATTGTGTGCTTTGCCTTACAGAAGCATTTCAGTTTCATGAGGTCCTTGTTATTAATTGTTGATCTTAGTGCTGCCTTGGTGATTGGTGTTCTGTTCAGAAAGTTGTCTCTTGTGCCAATGCATTCAAGGCTATTCCTCACTTTCTCTTCTATCAGGTTCATTGTATCTGGTATTTTGTTGAAAGTTTTGATTCACTTGGACTTGAGTGTTCTGCAGGGTGATAGATATGAATCTACATACTGACATCTGATGTTGGAAGTCCTTATGTATATGTGTTTCTTTTATTGGTTAATGAATAAAGAAGCTACTTTTGGCCAATGGCTTAACAGAAAATAGCCAGGCTGGAAAAGATATATAGAGAGAGTAGGCAGAATCAGAGAGATGCCATGGAGCCCCCCCCGGGGGGGGGGGAAGATGCAAGCTGCCTTCTGGAACCTTGCTGGTAGGCAATGGGCCTCATGGTAAAATATAAAATAATGGAAATTGGTTAATTATAGTTATAAGAGCTAGATAGAAATATGCTTAAGTGATTGGCCAAGCAGTGATTTAAATAATTTAGTTTCTGTATGATTATTTAGGGTCTAGGCACCTGGGAATTAACAAGAGGCCTCCTACAACATACATTCAATTATACAACCACCATTTTTTGAACATGCTTTTATTTTTCCATTGTATATTTCTGGTTTCTTTATAAAGAATCAAGTGCCCATAAGTGTGTAGATTTATGTTTGGGTCTTCAATTCAGTTCCATTGATCAACATGTCTGTTTTTACACCAATACCACATTGTTTCTATTACTACAGCTCTTTAGTACAGTTTGAAATCAGGGATGGAGACCTCCATAAGTTCTTTTATTTTATTGGATTGTTTAAAAATATTTTTTTGCTCTTCCATTTGAAGTTGAGTGCTGTTCCTTCAAAGTATTGGAATTTTGATGGGGATTGCATTTAATCTGTACATTGATTTTTTTGGCAGGATGGGCATTTTTACTATACTAATCCTACTAATTAATGAGCATGGAAGTTCTTCCCATATTCTGATATCTTCTTCAATTTTCTTCTTCAAACACTTGAAGTTTTATTATACAAGTCTTTCACTTGCTTGATTAGTTACCCCAAGACATTTTACGTTAATTGTGGCTTTTGTGATGGGTGTTGTTTCCCTGATTTCTTTTTCTCTTTTTTCTTTTTTTTCTTGGTTTTTTAAGACAGGGTTTCTCTGTGGCTTTGGAGCCTGTCCTAGAACTAGCTCTTGTAGACCAGGCTGGCCTCAAACTCACAGAGATCTGCCTGCCTCTGCCTCCTGACTGCTGGGATTAAAGGGTTTCCCTGATTTCTTTCTCAGCACAATTGCCATTTGTATACAGGAGGACTTCCTTTTTTCAGGAATATTGTATCCTGCTATATTACTGAAGGTGTTTATCAGCTGTAGGAGTTCCCTGGTAGAACTTTTGGTGTTGCTTATTTATACTATTATATCATCTGCAAATATATTCTTTGACTTCTTTGATAGCAATATGTAAGCTGTTAACCTCCATTAGTTGTCTTGTTGCTTTTAATAAAATTTCAAGTACTGTATTGATTAGATATGGAGAGAGGATAGCCTTGACTTATTCCTGATTTTAGTGGAATTGTTTGTGTTTCTATTCATTTGAATTGATGTTAGCTATAGGCTTCTTGTAAGTTGCTTTATTATGTCAAGGTATGTTCCTTGTATCTTTGATGTCTTCAAGATATTTATCATGAATGGGTGTTTGTCAAAGGATTTTTAGCACCTAATGAGATGATCATTTGTGGTTTTTTTTTCATTCAAATTTTTTTAAATGGTGTATTATATTGATAGATTTTGGTATGTTGAACCAGCCCTGCATCCCAGGAATAAAGCCAACTTGATCATGGTGGAAGATCTTTTTGCTGCATTCTTAGATTCAGTTTGCAAGTATTTTATTGAGTATTTTTGCATCAATATTTATGAGAGAAGATTGTCTGTAATTGTCTTTCTTTGTGGAGTCTTTTTGTGGTTTGAATATCAGGATGACTATGGCCTCATAAAATAAATTTGGAAATGTTCCTTCTGTTTTTATTTTTTGGAATAATTTGAGGATTATTGATATTAGGTCTTCTTTGAATGTCTGGTTCAATTCTATACCCTGGCCTTTTATAGCTGATGGGAAGCTCTTAGTGGCTGCTTCTTTTTCCTTAGGGGATATAGGACTATTTATATTGCTTATTTGATCTTGATTTTACTTTCATAAGTGGTATCTATCAAAGAAATTTTCTGTTTTTTTGTAGTTTTTCCAATTTTGTGGAGTACAAGTTTTTAAAATATAACATAAAGATTCTTTGAATTTTTTTGGTTTTTGCTCTTATATGTCCATTTTTGTTTCTGATTTTGTTAATTTGTACGTTCTCTCTCTGCCTTTTAGTTAGTTTGGATAATGATTTGTCTATCTTGTTGATTTTCTTAAAGGACTAATTCTTTGTTTCATTAATTCCTTGTATTGTTCTCTGATGTTTCTATTTTATTGATTTCAGCCCTCACTTTGATGATTTCTTGCCATCTACTCGTCTTGGGTGTTCACTTTTTTCCCCCATAGATTTCTGGTGTGCTGCTAAGTTACTAGTATGAGATCTCTGAAATTTCTTTATGAGGGCACATAGTGCTATGAACATTCCATTTAGCAGAGTTTACATTGCCTCCCATAAGTTTGGGTAAATTGTGAAGTTGTGAATTCATTTTTATTAAATTCTACGAATTCATTCGTTCGTTCGTTCCTTCCTTCCTTCCTTTCTTTTTTGCCTTGACTCAGTAATTTTAATGTAGAGTTATTCAGTTTTCATGAGTTTGTAGATTTTATATGGTTTCTATTGTTGTTAATATGCAGCTTTAATCCATGATGGTCTGATAGGATACAGGGAGGTTTTAATTTTACTATATCTGTTGAGACTTGCTTTGTGACCAAGTATGTTCCATGAGGTCCTGAGAAGAAGATATATTCTTTTGTGTTTTGTTGAAATGTTGTGTAGATATCTATTTGGTTCATTAGATTCACAATGTCTGTTAGCTCCATTTTTTATCTGCTTAGTTTTTGTCTGAATGTTGAGAGTAGGTATTGTAGTATCCCATTATTAATGTGTGAGCTTTGGAGTGTGATTTAAGCTTCAGTAATGTTTTCTTTACAAAATGTGTGTGTCCTTGCATGTGAAGCATAGGTGTTCATAATTGAAAAGTCATCTTGGTGGATTTTTCCTTTGATGAGAATGAAAAGTCCTCCACCTTCTCTTTAGTTAATTTTGGTTTGTTTTTAGATCTTAAAATATCTACATCAGCTTGTTTCTTTGATCCATTTGCTTGGAAAATCTTTTTCCAACCTTTTACTCTAAGGTAATAGCTATTGTTGATGTTGAGTTGTGTTTCTTGTATTCAGTAGAAGGATGGATCCTGTTTTCCTATCCATTCGATTAGCCTTTGTCTTTGGGGGAGGGGACTGACTCCACTGATATTGACAGATATTAATGACCAATGATTATTAATTTCTGTTATTTTCTTGGTGGTGGTGGTAGTGTGTGTGTGTCTGTCCGTGTGTGTGTGTGTGTGTGAATGTGTGTGTGCATGTGTGCATGAATGTGCTTGTTTGCTTCTCCTTTGGGGGGGGTTGCTGCTGTAAGATTATCTATTGCCTGAGTTTTCATGGGTATAGTTAATTTTCTTGGGTTTTTTTCCTTATGGTGCCTTTTGTAGGACTGGATTTGTGGATATATATTAAATTTTACTTTTTCAAAAAATTTTACTTTTTCATGAAATGTCTTTTTTTGCCAGTCCATGGTGATAGAAAATTTTGCTGGGTATAGTAGTCTGGGATGTGAAATATATTTTCTGGGCTTTTGAGCTGAGATTCTTTTCCTTCATCTATTACTCTTATTCTTTTCATAGTGGTTGGTTGTCATATTGATTTGAACTTTTCATAGAGTCCCAGATTTCCTGTATGTTTTGTGTTAGAAATTTTTTTTGATTGAACATTTCCTTTCACCTATGAATCTATTTTCTCTATCATATATCAATACTTGAGATTCTTTCTTCTATCTGTTTTATTCTGTTGGTGGTGCTTTTATCTGCAAATCCTACTCAGTTACCCAGATTCTCAAATTAGAGAATTCCTTCCATTTGTGTTCTATTTATTTTTGGATCATGAATAATGTCTCCACCTATTTGTTTGCTTGTTTGTTTTCTTGACTTTCTTGGCATTATTTAAGAAATTTACTAATTTTCTCTAATTTTTTGTCTTTTCTTCAATTTATTTAAGGGATTTTTTTATTTTCTATTTAGGAGCATCTATCATCTTCATAAAGTTGGTTTTAAGTTTGCTCTCCCATGCTTTAGCTGAGTTGGAATATTCAAGTCTTTCTGTCATGGGATAGCTAGGCCATCATGGTGCCATATTGCCCTGGACTATAAGATAAGAGCTAAATTCTATATTATATGCAAAATAATAATTTAAGTGTTATCATACAATTTTAGAAAATAAAGAAAAAAATAAAATCATCTAAAAATTTACAAAATTAATCCTAGCTATGTAGCTATAGCTGTGCTATAAAAGCATATTACACTTCGTCCACAATCATAGAATAAGACCTTCTCTTCTATCTTATTTACACACATATAAACTATAACCTAGGATCTTCATAAGATAGAAAACACACAGTATTTTTTTCTTCCTGAGTATGGGAAACTTCATTTAATATAAAAATCTCTCTGTAAGCACAATGGCCAATTTGCAAGTTACAAAGGTTTATGGTAAGACAGTAAAGTTGAGATTACTTTTTCCCAGTCCAAACATAGTTTCCCCTCCCTCCCTCTTCTCCATCCAGCCCTCTACCCAACTTTCCCTCGACAACCCCCTTCCACTACTTCTCCTTTCTCTTCAGAAAAGTGTGGCCTCCTATGTATATCAGCCAGTCATGACATATCAAGTTGCAGTAGGACTAAGTAACTCTATTTTCCCTAAGGCTGGACTAGGCAATCTGGTAGGAGGAAAGGGTCCCTAAAGTATGTGACATAGTCAGAGACAGCCCCTGTTCCTTTTGTTAGGAGTATCACAGGCAGACCAAGCAACACAAATGTAACATATGTACAAAAGGCCTAGGTCAGTCTGATATAAGTTCTCTTGTTGGTACTTCAGTTTTTGTAAGACCCTATGAGCCCAGGTTAGTTGATTCTATGGATTTTCTTGTGTCCTCAGCCCCTCCAGCTCCCATAATCCTTCCTTCCCATATTGCACAGGACTTCTCAAGATCCACTTTAGATTTGACTCTGTGTCTCTGAATCTGTCTCCATCATCTTACAAAAAGCAATCTACAGATTTAATACAATTCTCATAAAAATCCCATCAAAATTCTTTTCAGAGCTTAAAAGAACAATACTGAACTTTACAGTAAAAATCACTAAACAGATTTATACAATAAAATAATTTCCAGAGGGATCACAATTTCTGACTTCAGACTGTACTAAAGAGCTACAATAATAAACCTGCATGGTATTGGCTTTAAAAGTAGGCATGTTGATCAGTGGAACTGAATCAATGACCCAGACATAAATCTACATACCTATGGACACCTGATTTTTGATAAAGAAGCCAGAGTATACAATGGAAAAAAGAAAGCATCTTCGACAAATTGTGGTGGTATAACTGGATAAAACTCAATTTCAAGTAAACTGGACCTCAACAAATCCAGTTACACTGAACCTGATAGAAGAGAAAATGGGGAATAGCCTTTAGCCTATTGGCACAGGAGGCAACTTCCTGTGCCAACAGGCAGGAACATCAACAATTACTAAATGGGACCTTGTGAAACTGAAAAGCTTTTGTAAGACAAAGGACACTGTTAATAAGACTAAATGGCAGTCTACAGAATGGGAAAAAAAATTTCAGCAGCTACACATTTGACAGCGGGCAAATTTCTAAAATAAATAAAGAACTCAAGAAACTAGACATCAATAAAATATTCAAATTAAAAATGTGGTACATATCTAAATAAGGAAGTTTTAACAAAGGATTCCCAAATGGCTTAGAAACACTTAAAGAAATGTTCAATATCCTTATCCATCAAGTAAATGTGAATTAAAATGACTCTGTGATTCCCTCTTACACCTATCAGAATTGCTAAGATAAAAATCCCAAGTGACAACTCATGTTGGCAAGTATGTAGAACAAGGCAAAGACTCCTCCATTGCTGGTGGGAATGCAAACTTTTACAACCAATTTGGAAATCAATATGGGGTTTCTCAGAAAATTCAGACTCTATCTACCTCAAGACCCCACTATACCACTCCTGAATGTATACCCAAAGGATGCTCTACCATACTACAAGGATACTTGCTCAACTCTGTTCATAGCAGTTTTATTCAGAAAAGCCAGAAACTGAAAAGAACCTCAATTCCTTTTTAAATGAAAGTATTACTAGAAATTGAACCTACAACCTCCTTGTACTATTGGTGGAAGCCCATTGTTTGTTCCTGGCTGCCTAGAACTGGAAAAACCACACAGAAACTATATTAATTAAATCACTGCTTGACCTATTAGCTAGCTCTTACCTCTTATTTTAACCCATTTCTATTAATTTGTGTATTACCACATGGCTGTGGTTTACCAGCAAGCCAGCATTTGTCTCTGGCAGGGCTTCACTGCTTCTCCTCACTCTGCATTCTTTCTCCTAGCATTCAGGTTAGTTTCCCCCCAGCCCTGTTTTGCCCTGTTATAGGCCCAAACCAGTTTCTTTATTAATCAATGGTAATCACAGTATGCAGAGGGGAATCCCATATCACATCCCCTTTTCTGTCTAAATGAAAAGGAAGGTTTTAATTTTAACAGGGTAAAATACATATAATAAAACAGGTATTAAGGAAGAATTACAGTCACAATATTTATATCTACTTAATGCCACAAAACAATCCCACACCAGTTTGGAAATTATTATTAAAAGGGGTTATTTATTGGAGGGGAAAAAACTTACACATCAATGTCCCAAACCACAGTCCTCTCATTGCAAACAGGAAACAGAAAGTCTAGCAGTCTGAACGGGTGCTAGAAGCAAGAGAGTGAGCAGAGGGCTGCTGCTGCTTTTTAAAATGAAAGAGACCACACCCCAGTGGGCTGGTATCTTAAAGGCTATTGGCCAAAGGAGCAGAAGGAGCTCCCACAGCACCTCCCCCTTTTGTTTAAGAGCAATCTAAACATACTATAAAATTATATACAATAAAAGCAAATATCCTATTTTAACTATCTTAAGTCTTGTATAATAAATAACTTGGTCAAATCATGAGAGGAAAGTAACTACATTTATCTTGTCTTCAACCCCATTGAAGATCTGAGAAAGGAAATAATGTCACTTGAGTAATTAGGAAGTGCAATCAAACAACTTCCAAAATATGCTACAAATCACAGAGACAATTGGCTACCTGGGCAATCACCCAAAGTCACATCTGCAGCATTGAAACAACCAACTTTGGCTAAGGCCTAGAATAACTGACAGATTATTTATAAGGCAAAAAATTTTTCAAAACCGTCTTACCCTGTCATGGCAAGATTTGACAGTTCTGCTTATCCATTTCCGGATACTATGTATTTTGTCAGTAGTTGAGGTATGGGCAGTTCCTTGCCCAGAGGCCAGTTTTGCCAAGAAGAAGACAAGCTCCAAATGGAGTGTCTTTGGTGCTCAACAATCTCTTAGGAATAGATCAGTGTTGCCTGGAGCGATCGTGTCTCAATACCACAGAACTCTAGGTTAGATTAAATGCCATTTTCTACAGCTCTTTGAAGAGGTTGAAGATTATTTATACAAAATATAATCTCTGTGTATCTAAAGAACCTGATCAGTCTAACTATAAATATGACAAACATAGATGACTATTGATCTACAATTCTTAATACCTATCTAACTTAAAGAATAAGAGAATAAACAACTGTGCAATAAATGAGGACAATGATCCTCCAAATGTAAACAATGTACAAGTATACATTGCAATATGGTAAAAAAAATATATATCAATACATAAAAATATATAAGTATCTTAATCAGAGCTAGAAATGTACACTGCAATATGGTAAATATATATATCAATACTATATATATATATCAATACTATATATATATATATCAATACATAAAAAATGTTTTAAAAAGAGGTAGAAGCATGCATGCATAAAATATTCAATATAATTTAACTTTGTATCCATATACAAGAATCTATGCCAATGTAATTATCAATAAACAATAACTCAAAAATACCAATCTATTATCCCATCATTACCTTTTTTTTTTCAAAAAGATCCCTGAGCTTATAAAATTCTTCCCCCAACACTCAACCATATACTAATTATAATCAACCCCTAATGATGTCCCTAAACCTGAGGACAAACTGTGCTGGGAGAGGGGATGTCGTCCTTTAGAATTACTTCTAGCTGTCATGGGGGCAACGTTCTTTCTAGGGGATCCTGTGAAAGTAAAATGATGGTTAAATTTCAAGATCAATCTCTGGTAAAATTGCAAATAGTCCCTGAGTATTTTGTGGAGGTCCAGCGAGAATGTTGTAAAAGATGTGTACTGTTTTAGCTAGCCAAGTTGGAATGATCTTGTGCAGCTGGTACCTGAAACAGATCTTGTAGTAGTGCTATCAGTATCATGATGTCATATCAACCAGGTGGAGTTGTTGTTATGGGGCCCCATCTTCTTCTTGGAAACTTCAAAGATAGCTGTGGAAAAAATATTTTATTCATTGTGGAAAACTTAAACATTATTTATATAGACATATATGGTTGTATATATTCAATGAAAGTCATGATAAAGACAAAAATAGATACGAAGAAAAGCAAAGATGTTTTCTAAATTCATTTTCCTTTCTGTCCCATATCATGGCTCTTGACAAGAGACAGAAACTCCAGAAACTCTGAGTTTTTCTCTTAACAGGCTTCGAATTATAGAGGGACTGAGCCAGATTCCAACTCCAAAACCAGCTCTATATACTTATGAATATAATAAATAAACAAAAATATATGTAAACATTATTACTTATGTAACCCATTTGATTTTCTTGGTGATCCATATTGGGTAGTAATTTTTTCCATCTGTCAGTATTCAAATATCCAGGGTCCCTTGAAATTTTTGAAGATGACTGTTGTCCTGTGGGGATAAGAACAGAACCCTGACCCCATTCTATATGATTTTACCACCTGTATGATTATCATCATTGTGGGTGAGCTGTCATTTCTCCTTTCCAAGGTTTCTCCTCTTCAAACAAACCTTTATTAATTTTTATGGTATCCACAATTTTTCTTCTCCTGTGGAAACAAGAGCAAAATCCCTTCCCCAACGTAGCACATCTCCTGGCTTCCATTGAGAGGTCAGCACATCCTTGAAATAAATTGGTTGATTTAGTTCAACAGACTATTCCATTACCCAATGTCTTTCTGCTGCTGTTGTTCCTTTCTCAATAGCGTTAAGAAAATTCAAGGTTAATAAGGCATTATGTAATGTATTTCTGGGGGCATTTTCCACCCCTTTCTGTTTATTTAACATATCCTTTATAGTTCCATTTGATCTATGACTGCTTGACCTGTAGGATTGTATGGTATACCTGTAACGTGCTTAATATTATAATAATTAAAAAACCATTTCATTTTCTTAGAGATATAAGCTGTACCATTATGTTTATATTTGTGCAGGTATACCCATGATGGCCATAACTAATAATCAATGTGCGATTACTGAATCAGCTTTTTCTGAGCTTAAAACAGTTGCCCACTGAAAGCCTGAATAAGTGTCTATGGTGTGATGTACATATTTTAATTCTCCAAATTCTGCAAAGTGGAACACATCCATCTGCCAGATTTCATTCTTTTGAGTACCCTTCAGGTTAGTCCTTACAGGTAGCGGTGTTTGGTTATATAAAGAGCAAGTAGGGCATCTCTTTATAATCTCCTTAGCTTGCTGCCATGTAGTGGAAAACTCTTTCTTTAAATCTTAGCTATTGATGTGATGTTTTAATGAAATTCTGAGGCCTGCAACACGCTTCCAATCAATAATTCATTTTCTGCATTACCTTTTGCTAGAGGAGCTGGCAGACCCATATGGGGTCGGATGTGTGTTATATACATCAGACAAAGCCTATTCCTGATTATGTCTTGTACCTGTATAAGCAATGAAGTCAATTCTGTATCATCTGGTATAAATTCAGTGGTTTCAATATGCAAGATAACTCTTTCTGCATATTGTGAATCAGTAGCTTTATTAAGAGGCTCTTTAAAATCCTTTAGCACCATAAGAATGGCATATAATTCTGCCTTCTAGACAGAAGTATAAGGGCTTTGTTCCACCTTACTCAATTTGATTTGTAACCCACCTTCCCTGATTTATTAGCATCAGTATAAAATGTACGGGCTCTAGTTATTGGAGCATCACGTACAATTCGAGGAAGAATTCAAGAAGTTCTCTTTATAAGGTTAAGTCTACCGCTTTGGGGATAGTTGCTATTAATTTCTCCCAGAAAATTAGCACAAGCACTTTGCCATGGTTCATTTTCTTCCCATAACCTTTTTATTTCATCAGTAGTGAAAGGCACTATAATTTCTGCTGGGTCTATACCTGCTAATTGATGAAGTCTCAGTTTACCATTTATAATTAATTCAGAGACCTTCTCTACATAAGTTTTTAATTTTTTTACTTTGTTTGTGTAGTAAAAAAGATCCATTCTAAAATAATATCTTTCCTCTGCATTAAAATTCTTGTATTAGAAATTCTAGAAGGCAATATGACTAGAATACATCTAAGCTTTTGATTTACCCTATCCACATGTGCCTCCTGTAATTTTTTCCTCAACCATTGTCAGTTCCTTTTCTGCTTCAGTTGTTAATTCTCTGATACTATTCAAATCTTTATCACCATCTAAGGTTTTGTTTAAGTGAATTATTAGAACAGGTGTTATCCCAACAGCCAGTCATAGACTGGAAATGTCTCCTAACAATGTTTGAAAGTCATTAAGAGTCCATAAGCGGTCTCCTAATTTGTGCCTTTTGTGTCCTAATTTTCTGTAAACCTATTTTGTAACCTAGGTAATTAAAGAATCTCCTCTTTGAATCTTTCCAGGAGCAATTTGTAATCCCCATTTAGGCAAAATTTTCTTTACTTCCACAAGCATTCTTTCTAAAATATCTATGTTTGAATCGGATAACAAAATGTCATCCATGTAATGGTAAATTATAGACTTAGGAAATTGCTTATGTATTATTTTTAATGGCTGACATACAAAGTATTGACACAGGCTGGGGCTATTGAGCATTTCCTATGGGACGACAGTCCACTGGTATCTCCTAGTAGGCTGAGAGTTATTATAAGTCGGCACTGTGAAGGCAAATTTTTCTCTATCCTTTTCTTGTAAAGGTATAGTAAAGAAGCAATCCTTTAAATCAATAAGTATAAGAGTCCATGCTTTGGGTAATAGAGAAGGCAGAGGAATTCCAGACTGTAGAGGGCCCATAGGTTTAATTACCTTGTTGACAGCCCTTAGATCTGTCACCATTCTCCATTTACAAGATTTCTTTTTTACAACAAACACAGGAGAATTCTAAGGGCTAGTTGACTCCTCAATATGTTGAGCATCTAATTGCTCCTGTACCAATTGTTCTAAAGCCTGCAATTTATTTTCAGCTAGAGGCCATTTCTTATCCCATATTGGCTTCTCAGTTAGCCATTTTAAAGGTAGGGCTATTGGTACCTCTAAAGGTTTGTTAGTTGCTTTATGTTCTTGTACAGTCTAAATGGCTGGTGACCTTCGTGGATAGTACCTTATTACATCCTTCCCAGAATTATGATTTCCTGGGACTGCAGGAATGTTAATCTGGGTATTCCATTGCTGTAGCAGGTCATAGACCCATAAATTTATTGCAATATCAGCTACATATGGCCTTAGCTTTCCTCTTTGACCTTCTGGTCCGATACAGTTAATCCATCTAGTGTTATATTTAACTCGAGATATGGTTCCAATTCCTAGTAATTGAACATCTGCCTCTTGAAGAGGCCAATTTGAATGCCAAGATTCTTGAGTGATGATACTCACATCTGCTCCTGTGTCTATCAACTCCATGGTTACTGGGAATGACTGAGCCACTTTTGGCTTGGGAGCCTACAAGAGGCCCCTCAGGGCCTTTCCCGATGGTATCGGCTTGCCTTGACTGTCTGTTGTTGATGTGCATTCATTGGTCCAATGTCTTCCTTTACCACACCTCCTACATATACCTGAAGGCTGAGGTTTCCTATTCTTGCCATTCCCAGATGAAGTGTTATTCCTAGAAATTCCTTGCCTGCAATCCCTTTTTAGGTGTTCTAATTTACCACAATTAAAACATTTGGCAGGTTGATGTCCCCTCATTGCTTTGGAAATCACTTCTCCTACCCAAGATTAGCCATCATAATTAAAGGTCTGAAAATTCATGCTATGCTGGATCCATTCATCCATAGTTGCTGATCTAGACCTTAAAGGCCCAATTATCTTTTTGCAGTCTAAATTTGCATTTTCAAAAGCCAGCGATTCAAGAATTAGTCATCTAGCTTCTGGGTCTGTTATTCCTATGTGAAGAGCCTTAATTAATCTTTGCAAAAAGTCAGTATAGGGTTTTCCCTGTTCCTGCCTAACCCTTTTATAGGACTCTATCTTTCTCTGTGGTTCTTTTATCCTAACCCAGGCATTCAAGGCTGCTTTGTGGCATAGGGACAATATTTCTTCATCATAAAGAGCTTGGACCTGTGGATCAGCGTATGCTCCTATGCCACGAATTTGATCCTGTGAAACCTCCACACCTTTTGCTCTTCCTTGCTGATCTATATGTTTGGATTGTTCCCTGAAATAAACTCCAAACATCAAGGAAGCTCCGTCTTCTGACACTGCTGATGCTAACTGGGAGAAATCATGGGGAATAGCCCTGACATTAGAAGCCCAAGTCCTTATCAATTTCTTAACAAATGTAGAGTGCAAGCCATAAGTAATGATGGCGTGCCTAATTTCCTTCAGATCATTCCATCCTATTGCCATCCATCTACCTTCTTTGACTCCCTTTGAGCCTTTAGAAGTTGATGCTTTGTCAGGATAAATTATAGGATATGTCACTAAAACCCTGGGTAAACCAGTTCTGGCAGCTGGTGGTGGCATTGTATCCTGCCCTTGTGTCTTCTCATCTGGTTCATCAGCTCCGATAATTTCCTCAATCATTTCAAATTTCTTAATCATTGTCTCACATAAGGCCTGTATCTCCTGACATGCAAAGGTTTCTAGTGATTTCTCTATGGTATTAATTTTCTGGTCCCCATTCTGCACCTGTGATTCCAAAGTTTTAATGTTTCCTTTCAAAGATAACATCTCCTCCTTGAACTGCCCTCAGATATCATGTAAGTTGCCATCCTGGAGGTTTATTCTGTCTGTTACCTTATCAAAACTCTGGGACAACTTCTGAAAGTCAAATCCAACAGCCTGGACCCTCTCAGGTAAGTTCCTAGTACCCTTAGATATGGAGTCAATTTTGCCTATCATGGTATTAATCCTATCAATTAATATCATGTACTTCCATAATGGCATAATATGGAGAAGAAAACTGAGACCTAATAACCAGTAAATTGAGGTACCTCCAAGGTCATAGAGGCCTCGTGTGATTTTGTCAAAAACCGCAGCTAGAGTCCCATTAAAACCGAAACCTGCCATTTTACCTGTTAAGCAGCAGATGGTGCCGTTTCCGAGTCGTGACTGCAATCAATGGAAAGGTGTCAGGATAGATCCTGTGGTAAAATCTGCCCCAATACTTGTTAAGAAACTGGGGGGGGGGGATGAGTCTTAAGAAGTTAAATGTAGCAAAATCAATTCCATACACAGAACAAGAAATTCAAAGTCAGAGTACAGGGAACAGAAACCCAGAAGCTTCCAGCAGCTAGCAAACAGTGTGGCTAGCCCTGGGCATCTGCCTGCCACTCTGCTAGGGATTGTAGCTCCCACCTGATGGAGGGGTCGTGACCCAGCTGCTGTGGAGCTTCTGGCACTGCTGGTCAACCATTCCTATGTTGTGTCTGCTGGGATAAAGGGTCGAGCTGCAAAAGCCACTGCTGGGATTTCAAACAGCAATTCTATTTGATCTGCCAAAATGTCCCAAGGAGTTTTTGCCCCAGGGAATTTTCAGCATTTGGCAACCTGTCTCACAGTGCCTAAGCCCTAGGCTGTAAGGGGGATTTTAATACTGCTCAACAAACCAGGCCAGCAGAGTAGATCCCGGGATGCATGGAGTTTTTACTGCTGACTCCTCACACAGGCCATGGGGAGGGCTCATTCCAAGCCGAGCTGTTGGCAGGCAGCCGAGCCAGGGGATGGTGGTGGGGCATGGTTCTAAATCCAAACATTGAGGCGCCAGTTAATGCTGCAAAACAATCCCACACCAGTTCGGAAATTATTATTAAAAAGGGTTATTTACTGGAGGGGAAAAAACTTACAGATCAATGTCCCAAACCACAGTCCTCTCATTGAAAACAGGAAACAGAGAGTCTAGCAGTCTGAACAGGAGCCGGAAGCAAAAGAGTGAGCAGAGGGCTGCTGCCACTTTTTAAAATAAAAGAGATCACACCCCAGTGGGCTGGTATCTTAAAGGCTATTGGCTGAAGGAGCAGAAGGAGCTCCCGCAGCATCTACTTTATCTTTTATCATAACTAAGGAAATTATAACTATCTACTCTTCAACTCCATCAAAGACCCCAGAAGGATATAATATTACCTAAGTTAACAGGAAGTCCATTGTAAACAACTTCCAAAATTGACAGAAACATTTTGCTGCCTAGACCATCACCCAAGGTTCTGTAACATTGGATCATCCATCTTCAGCCTACAGGCCCATAGTATCTGGCAGACTTTTCCACGAAGCAGGAAATTTCAAAGACATTTCCACCTATATTGTCTGTTTGTCAGTCAGTTTCTTCTGTGTCCTGCAGAATGTCTGGCAGACTATTTCATGAAGCAAGAACTCCAAAGGACTATCTCACCTTCTTTAGGCAACTTTAGCAATCATTTTTCTGTGGGTCCTGTACATCCAGTCAAGCAGTTCAGGCAAGAACAGTTTCTTGCCCAAATAGCTAACAAATTCCATAAGGAACCTCTTTGATACACATTGTTCTTTTCAGGTTGAAAGAACCTCAATTCATTTTCATGGGAAGGCATTACTAGAAATTGAACCCACAACCTCCTTGTACCTGATAAGCACATATAGGAGCACTGAGATTTGCCTCTGGCCCTTTATCATTATTATTTTAAAAAATTTTTTAATAATTACTTATTTATTATTTTTTTACATCCTGATCACAGCTTTCCCTCCTTCCTCTCCACTTAGGTACCCACCCACATCCTTCTCCCTCCACCATCCACTTCTATTCAAAAAAATGACAGGCCTCCCATATATTATCAACCAAACATAGCACATCAAGTTGTAGTAAGATTAGGCACCTCCCTTCATGTTAATGCTGGGAGAGGCAAATCAGTATTAGGAAAAGGGTCCCAAAAGCCAGAAAAAGAGTCAGAGTCTCTTTAGAAGAATAATTCTCTGAAAAGCCACATGAGAATTAACTTCTTAGTACTCTGAAAAGGAGAGGGAGGACTCAATGAACATAGATGCTTATCATTCTTAGTATCTTCTAATGTGCAAGGTATTGTGAGTAAATGAAAGCAAAATACTTGTATTATTCTCAACATGAGGGAGAAATGAGAATGCATACTAATTGTTGTAAGGGAATAGTAATAGACTAAAATTAAAATATTCAGAGATAAGGAGATGCAATGCTTTTCATAGTGAGAACCACACAGTTTATGATTAGTCTCTTCTTGGATAACTTAAGATCAAAACGAGAAAATCTCACCTTCAAGAACTTTTAATACTAATTTAACACTTTTGAATATCTTTCAAAGCTTCTTTCTACCTCAAGATATTGTTGTAGGTACACAAGCAGACATTAACAACCACTATATTAACTGCAGACTAGGCAACCCATTAAGTCATTATTATCATTTGTCATATATGCTAGTGTAACTATCATACATTTCACTTTCATTGTTTTCAAATATATATGACTGTCATTCAATAGAACATCATGTGATATTGAAATGGGTCCAGTATAGTTAACACTAAGTAACATATGTACCTAATATTTGGTACCATCCAGTATGAAGAAGAAAGAGCTTTGATTATGATCAAGTAAGAGTTATCATTATCAGCATTACAGATATTTGGGACTTGACATTTATTGTTTGGGGAAGAGGGATATTCTACGATATCTAGGTCTTCATCTACTACATGACAGGAAGTCTACTATACCTACTGTACCTTAAAACATTGTCAAATGTACCATAGAAATTTCAAAAGCATCCACTAGACCCTTGTGATAGTTTGAATATAATTGGCCTCCATAATCTCATTAGTCATAGGGAGTGGCACTATTAGGAGGCATGGCTTTCTTGGAATGGGTATGGCATTGTTGGAGGAAGTGTGTTACTGTGGGGGCAGGCCTTGAGGTTTCACATACTCAGGATACCAATAAACGTTTTAGTTTAATTCCTGTTCCCGGCAAAATGTAGGACAGTTGGCTATATCTCCAGGACCATGCCTGCCTGCACACTGCCATGCTCACTGTCATGAGTATAATTAACTGAACCTCTGAAACTGTACTCCAGCCCCCTCAATTAAATGTTTTCTTTGTAAGAGTTACTATGGTCATGGTTTCTTTTCACAGCAATAAAAATCCAAACTAAGACAAGCTTCCTGTCTAAATCCAGGTATTATTCCTGCTGGAATTTAGGGCCATCTTTATCAAATTTATTTAGAAGATTACCTGTGTCAATTAAGGAGGTTCAATGTCATGACTTCTGACCTAGATGTATTGAAAATATGACTGTATAGTCAGAAGTAGAAAAATAGTAACAGAAAAGAAAACTAATTACATTATAGACATAAAACAATATTAAATTTTAAATCAGATACTTTGAATTCCTGCATTTTGACATTGTAATATGACCTGGTCTACATTTACTAATGTGTTTCATTGCTTGGAATTGCCAACACTTGAATAGTTTTCTAACTTCATATGATTTGATACATTTAATTTAATAAGCATTTAAATAGCATTCATAAATCTTAACCCTGGGAAAAAAGAATGAAATAAAAATCTATTATAAATTTGTCTTGGGTCAGAGTCACATTTACAACACCAAATGAGAGCAAATTAGCTCAGTAAGTAAAGAATTGATGTGTGTGATAGCTGCTAGTGAAGATGAGGAAGACATCTTTTGTGGTGTAGTCTCAGATATAAACATTCTAGAAGCAACAATAAAATACAGTATTTGAAAGAATAATCTTTGGACTTGGAATACATATTTAATTCTAGACTCTTACATTCAATCAGTGTGCTCTTTGGCAGCCTAGATTTTCTTATTTAATTACATGTAAGTGAAACTACGTAGGCCCTGCATCTTCACTTAACATTGAGAAGAAAATAAAATGTTATGAGTCTTTACAGCATGATGAATACTACTAGATAGTTATAACTTTACAAGCTTTTTGATTTAGCCTGGCCTACAATACCTTATAGTTATATTCATCAGGAAGGCTTACAACAATGTAATAACTACCTACAATTTGCAGAGTACACATATATTCATTTTAATCAAAATACTTTTTATTTATCTGAAAATGTTGACACCAGCCAACCAAATTGATATTGATTATATGAACTATAATATATAATTCTGCTAATGCTTTAACTTTTAAATGGAAATAAACATGGTTTCAAAAATATAATGGACATCTTCAATGTTTAAAAAGTTTAGTACTTTTATTAATTATATTTATTTTTGACAATTTCATATATGTATACAATGAATTTTGATTATTGTAAGCCCTATTCTCGCTCACCTTACTAACACCCGTCACTTAACTCCCTACATTCTTTCTCACATGAATATATTCTTGTTTTTTTGGTTTTTTTTTTTGTAACATACTGAATTTATTCAGGACCATCCTTGGTTGCACATGGAAATACTCAATAGAGTCTGATGGGCTCAGTAATGAGTATGTATCTGAAGATATTGATGCATCATCCCCAGAATCCATCTGTAGCCAATAATTAAATAAGAATGGATAGGGTCCCATGAGCTCCTCCCCAATTCATATGGCTATTGAAAGGTTTAGTCTTGTACAAACCCAGTACACTCAATAATATTTGTAAATATAAGTTTAAAAAACTGCCATTTCAAAGAAATTTTGACTAATAATTTTGACATTACATATAAGGGAGAGTCCATTGATTGGTATTTCTCTAGTAGTGCTTAATATAGTGGCATTTCATATGTATTTTAATAAAAAAAACTTGCCTGAAGATCAGAAATGTAAATTAGCCACACTGGCCAGCCTTACAGAACAGGCAGCAATGATATACAACTTTAATCCCAGTAGCCACAATGAAACACACTTTTAATCCCAGCAGCCAGATTAGTTCTCCATAGACAACAGGTGGTAGCAGTGCATGTCCTTAATCCCAGAACTACAGAGGATTTTAAGAGGGAAGGAAACAGCTTTCTCTTATTCTCATTTTGAGGTTTCCTGGAGGTAGTATCACCATTTTCATACTGAGATGGAGGTAAGAGCTAGTGTCTGGCTGCTTTAGTTTTCAGTCTGAACCCAATAGCTGTCTCTGAGATTTTATTAATCGTGCTTCACTTGAAAAAACAAATTTATTCAGTTTTGCCTTATAGTTTATTTTAACATATGAGATCAGTTAGTTCCCTGAAGAAAATGCAGAAATAAGGACTCATTTGAAAGGAAAGGTAATATCTCACAAAGGCATGAAATCTCTAAAATACTTGACCATGGATTTATAGTTTCTAGAGTCATGAAAAATTAATGTATATTATTTATTAATCACTCAGTCTATACTACATTGTTTTAACTACACCATAATTGTACAAGAAGTGAGAATCATCATGAATGATATAATTAGCAAAAAAGCTAAGAAAAGGAGTTTGACCTAATTATTTCCATCTTTATTTGTATTAGAAATGATTTCATTGATGAAGTTCAAGACTGTGTTGCATACATATATTAAACCTGCTAATAAATACAGTCAGAAAATGAAGCATCTCCAATTGAGTTAATACTTATTATTATTATCTGTGATTAATAGCTTACATGCAAATATTTTATTAATAATGGAGATAATTTGAACTTAATAAATACATCTGCAATGGAATTCAATTATCAAATTCTAGAACTGATATAATTATGAGTACTATTATTTTAATTCAATTAAAAGGCACTGAATAGGTAGACATACCAATATTAAGATCAACCTTGAATAATTTTAACATGTTTTCAGATAGAAGAAGTCCAAAGATAGTAAGTTGCTTAAATTATTACAGTGTATTAGAAGAGAATCTATCATAGTGGTCAAAACTTTGAATGATGGAAAAGGAAGAGGATCAAGTAATTGGGAGACTGCATTCCGGAATTAACAGACACCTAAAAAAAACTTCTTAGTGTAAAAGGATAAATGACAGATATTTTTCCTGTTGTAGGTAGAGGAGTATACATATGAAAAAAACAAGTGTTCTTTTAAATTTGTTTAAACTTTACTAAGATACAGTTTACATATCATAAAAATCAATCACTTTAAGTATTCAAGTCAATTATCTTTACCAATTTTACACAATGGCGTAAATATTTCTATAAATCAGTTTTTATTATAATTTTTAACTTTTTCCTGTATCTATTCATTGTATATCATGATACATGTGAGCATTTTCATTTAACCATAAATTATATCTTGAGCATATTCTTCTCCATGTACCTGTAAATCAATTTTAAAATAATTTATGTTCCTTCAGCAAAGATTATTCATGTCCTTTTGTAGTGGGAGGCAGACCTTCACAGGATGCTGTTATCATGGATGTCAATAGAAAAAATATTTTGAAGGAGAAAAAGTCCAATACCTCACAAGAGTATATAAACTGATCACCTACATGTCTCTTAGTGGCATGTATACTTAGTGTATACAGTAAAAACCTCACAAGAATATATAAACTGATCAGCTACATATCTATTAGTGGCTTCTGAGAGAGACATTTTCGCTGAGGGAAAAATATCCAAATGTACATATAAAACCTATATTTTTATTGTTTTTTTAAATTATAGTATAATTATATCATTTCCCCTTTCCCTTTCCTCCCTCAAACCCCTGCTCCCACACCCTTTATTTTCTATCAAATTCATGGCCTCTTTTTCCTTTTTTGTTGCCACATATACATTTTTTTTTCGAAGTACATAAAACAGTATAATGGGGTCACAAACTGTTACTGATTGTATGTGATCTCAGGGTTGACCAATTGGAGGGCTCTTCCTTGGAGAAGAAATTTTCTCCTGCTCTGAGCAATACCCAGTTGCTTGTAGTATTTTTGTCTATGGTTGAGGACCCAAAGACTTTCCCGCTTGTTGCAGCAGGCCTCATGATGGTTCTTGGCCATCTGGCTAGCTTAGCCCTGAAATAATCACACAGAAACTGTATTAACTAAATCACTGCTTGGCCCATTAGTTCTAGCTTCTTATCGGTTAACTCTTATATTAATTGAACTCATTTTTATTAATCTGTATATTACCTTGTGGCTGTGCCTTACCAGGTAATGTTCCCAGCATCTATCTCCAGCAGCTCCATGGCTTCTCCTTCTTCCTCCACCCTTCTTCCTCCCAG
This sequence comes from Ondatra zibethicus, assembly GCA_004026605.1. Lineage (NCBI taxonomy): Eukaryota > Metazoa > Chordata > Mammalia > Rodentia > Cricetidae > Ondatra > Ondatra zibethicus. Next base: position 24,880 of record PVIU01007799.1, on the reverse strand, counting down.
CATTTTGCTTAGTTTTCCATGCCTACCTATACTCTTTTGCCCTATCAGACCAAGCCAGTTATTTTTTATTAATTAACCAATTGCATTTACAGCATAGAAAAGGGAATCCCTCATCAACCCCTTCTATGTTAGCATGGCTATTAGTGGTGGTTTTTGTTTTGTTTAGTTTTGCTTTGCTTTGTTTTATTCAGTTCTCGTGTAGGTAGCCATGTTGATGAAACTTCATAGGTTTGGCCTTTCTGTCTGACGATTCCAGGAGACATACATTATAGCAAACTTCCTTTTCCTCTCACTCCTATTACATTTCCATATCTCTTTCTGCAATGATTCCTGGGACTTGAGTGCAGAAATTCTGCTATAGAAGTATCAGTTTTTTTTTTAATTTTATTATACTATATAAAGATTACAATATTCATTATACATATTTTTACATCTATTTTCAGAAATTTTTAAATCAACATTCTCTTTTTTCCCTGATTTCACCTTTGTCCTCAATTCTTTATTTATCCTGCTACAAAGCATGAGTTGGAGTTGCTAGGCAAAGGGCCATATCATCAATTTTGCAGATGAATGCCTAAGAGTAAAAGATCAAAACATTGGCATTCAGTGTGCACATGCCCATAAATATCAAATTGGATTTTCCGTTATGCATATGGTAAGAATAGCATTTAATGTAACTATATCATTGAATGAATGAATGAATGTTGAGTTAATTAATGTTACTCACTAAAAGAATCTTTTATGGATATATGCTATGTATGTTAATGAAAATTTATGAGAAAATATTTTAGCAAAATTCATTGATCTGTTGCATGAATTATAATTTTATCAAACTGAACACTTCCCTTTATTGAACAAAGATGTATCCAAACCAATCACTACAAATGTAAACAAACTGTTTATTCTTTCAAAAACGTAAACTTTGAGTCTGAATTTTTCTGTATATTTTTCCTACTTTTTGATTTCCAAATTTAGAACTAAAATCTCTACCTAAATTATTCCACAGTGTATCTTGCCTTAAAACTGGTAAGAAAAAAAACAGAGTGGTTAAAACATTAATATAAATTTTCTCTAATTCTTTCTAGACGCATTTTTGGGGCCATCTAAGAAACCATAAAACTACTTTCTAAGTTCTAAGTTCTCTTAGGATATGGATAAACAATGTTTTTTCTTGAATACTAATTTTCGTTCAGAGACCGTAAAATAATTCCCATGTGTTGCTTCAATTAAACTTTATGAAACATGTGTTACTATCATTTTCAACTCTAATGCTAAAAATCATAGAAGAAAAATTTCATGACCTAAAGGAGATGAGGTGGGATGTGAGGAAGATGGAGGGAGTGGGAGGAGGGGAAGGAGTGAGAACTGGGATTGGTATATAAAATGTAAAAAAAAATGGTTTGTTTTTTTAATTAAATTAAAAAAATGAAAAAGAAGATTCCTATAAAGCTACAAAAAGCATATAGAGCACCAAATAGATTTGTCCAGAAAAGAAATTCTCTCTTCAAAGATTTAAACTTCTTGTCATACAAGTCTTCCACTTGTTTGGTTAGAGTGACTCCGAGATATTTTATGCTATTTGTGCCTATTGTGAAGGGTGTTGTTTCTCTGATTTCTTTCCCAGACCTTTTATCATCTGTGTACAGGAGGGATACTGATTTTTTTTTAGTTAATCTTGTATCCTGCTATATTACTGAAAGTGTTTGAGTTGTAGAAGTTCCTTGGTAGAATTTTTGGGATTGCTTGTGTAAAGAATCATATCATCAGCAAACAGTAAGAGTTTCACTTCTTCTTTTATGGTTTGTATCCCCTTGATCTCCTTTTGGAGTCTTATTGCTCTAGCTAGGCCCTCAAGAACTGTATTGAATAGATGTGGGGAGAGTGGACAACCTTGTCTTCTTAAAGTGGGAAGATCTCCAATGCTCTTGGGTAGGCAGAATTAACATAGTAAAAATGGCAATCTTACCAAAAGCAATCTACAGATTCTATGTAATGCCCATCAAAATCCCAGCAAAATTCTTCACAAAACTCAAAAGAACAGTACTCAGCTTCATATGGCAAAGCAAAAAACGCAGGATAGCCAAAACAATCCTGTACAATAAAAGAATTTCTGAAGGCATCACAATCCCTGACTTCAAACTCTACTACAGAGCTACAGTACTGAAAACAGCCTGGTATTGGAATAAGAACAGATAGGAGGACCAATGGAGCCAAATAGAAGACCTGGATTTTAATCCACACTCCTTCGAACACCTGATTTTTGACAAAGAAGCAAAACTATCAAATGGGAAAAAAGCATATATAACAAATGGTGATGGCATAACTGAATATCAACATGGAGAAGAATGAATATAGACCCATATCTACCACCATTCACAAAACTCAAGTCCAAATGGATCAAAGACCCTAACATAAAGCCAGCCACACTGAACCTTATAGAAGAGAAAGTGCGAAGTACACTTGAACACATCGGCACATTAGACCACTTCCTAAATATAACTTCAGCAGCACAGACACTGAGAGAAACAATTAATAAATGGGACCTCCTGAAACTGAAAAGTTTCTGTAAAGTAAAGGACATGGTCAACAAGACAAAACGACAACCTACAGAATGGGAAAAGATCTTCACTAACTCCACATATGACAGAGGTCTGATCTCAAAAATATACAAAAAAACTCAAGAAACTTGTTACCAAAAGAACAAATAATCCAATAAAAAAAATGGAGTAGAGACCTAAACAGAGAACTCTCAACAGAGGAATCAAAAATGGCTGAAAGACACTTAAGGAAAGTTTCAACATCCTCAGTTATCAGACAAATGCAAATCAAAACAACTCTGAGATTCCATCTTACACCTGTAAGAATGGCCAGGATCAAAAACATTGATGACAACTTATGCTGGAGAGGATGTGGGGTAAAGGGGAAACTCCTGCATTGCTGGTGGGAGTGCAAGCTGGTACAATCCCTTCGGATATTAGTATGGTGATTCCTTAGAAAATTAGGATACTACCTTCCTCAAGACCCAGCAATACCACTCTTGGGTATATATCCAAAGGATGCTCAATCATACCACAAGGACATGTGCTCAACTATATTCATAGCAGCTTTGTTTGTCATAGCCAGAACCTGAAAAAACCTAAATGCCCCTCAACCAAAGAATGGATAAGGAAAATGTGGCACATTTACACAATGAAGTACTGAACAGCAGAAAAAAATACCAACATCTTAAATTTTGCAGGAAAATGGCTGGAGCTAGAAGATATTATTTTGAGTGAAGTAACCCAGATACAGAAAGACAATTATCACATGTACTCACTCACAGGTGATTTTTAAACATAAAGCAAAGAAAACCAGGGTACAAATCACAATCCCAGAGAACTTAGACAACAAGGAGGAAACTAAGAGAGATTTATACAGAGCTATTCTACATGAGAAGTAGAAAAAGGCAAGATCTCCTGAGTAAATTGGGAGCATGGGGACCTTGGGAGAGGGTTGAAGGGGAGGGGAGAGGAAGGGAAAGGATCAGAGAAAAGTGTAGACCTCAATAAAAATCAATTAAAACAGGCAAAAGAAGAAGAAAAAGAAATTCACCTTGCCACTTAATAATCAAAACATTAAACGTACAGAACAAAAACATGAAAATCTGCAAGGAAAAACTACCAAGTTACATATATATGTATATATATACACATATATACATATATATATACATATATATGTATACATGGGCAGATCTATTAGAATTACACCTGATTTCTCAATGGAAACTCTAAAAGCCAGAAGGGCTTGGACACATATCCTGTAGATTCTAAGAGACCACAGATACCAGCCAATCAACATAAATGGACAGAAAAAGATATCCTATGATAAATCAAATTTTAAAAATATGTATCGATGAGGAGATCCATCTGGAGGGGTAAATGTTTGCCTGCCTGTCCGGCCAGATGCCCCAGGAGTGGACTACAGACACTCTCCAATCTTTTAAACTTTCTGGCCATACAGTGGGGCTTCTCCCCAGATACTGGCTTTTTCTATTTATCCCAGCTTGCCCCCAAGCATCCTTTTCCATCTGCAGGGTCCTAGGATCCCCCACCTCAGCCTGGTTCGGGCAATGGTGAGTTCAACTGCAGCAGGGTTTTCTTTGTTCCACCAAGCCTGCACCTACCAAGTTTGCCCTTTTGTCTGCGAGGTCCCTGGCCAGAAAGTGGCCCTGCTCCTGTACTAGGAGGTCCATCCAGAAGGGTAAGTGTGTGTGCGCCCTGCTGGCTGGATGCCCCAGGAATGGACTACAGGTACCCTCTAATCCCCTAAACTTTCTGGCCATTCAGCTGGGCTTCTCCCTGGCTACTGGCTTTCTCTATTTATCCCATCCCATCTTGCCCCCAAGCACTCCTTTCCATCTGCAGGGTCCTTAGATCCAACACCACAGCCTACTTCAGGGTAGAGGGGATCTGAGAGCCAACTCCAGTGCTGAGGGGACCTAAGAGAGGGCAGACCAAGAAAAACCCCCAAGTACACAGTTAGCCACAGCAAAGATCGAACCAAGCACCAAGAACCTCCTGACCAGATTTGAAGGAAGAGATGGGCAGACGCCAATGCAAGAATTCCTCCAACAACCAGAAAAGCAACATGATAACACCAGGATCCAGTGAATATGCAACAGAAAGACTTGAACAACCTAAGCCAGAAGAAGTAGAAGAAATCGACTTTAAACGTAACATTATGAAAGTGAGAAAGACCATTAAAGAGGATGTGAAAAATTCCCTTAAAGAAATGGATGGAAAGACTAACAAAAAGTTAGAAAAAAATGAATAAATCCCTCAAATATACCCTAGAAAACCAAGAAAAAGCAATCAAACAGGTAATGGAAACAGTTCAAGACTTGAAAACTGAAATGGAGGCAATGAAGAAAACACAAACCGAGGGATTGCTGGATATTGAAAATCTGGGGAAACAAACAGGAAATACAGAGACAAGTATAGCCAACAGAATAAAAGAGATAGAAGAAAGAATCTCTGAAGATACTACAGAGGAAATAAACTCATTGATCAAAGAAAACAGCAAATCCAATAAATTCTTAACACAAAACATCCAGAAAATATGGGACACCATGAAAAGACCAAACCTAAGAAGAATAGGAATAGAAAAAGGAGAAGAATTACAACTCAAAGGCCCAGAAAATATATTCAACAAAATTATAGAAGAAAACTTTCCCAACCTAAAAAAGGATATTCCTATGAAGGTACAAGAAGCATACAGAACACCAAATAGACTGGATCAATAAAAACATCCACTCGCCATATAATAATCAAAACCTAAAACATACGGAATAAAGAAAGAATATTAAGAGTTGCAAAGGAAAAATGTCAAGTAACATATAAAGGTATACCTATCAGAATTACATGTGACTTCTCTATGGAAACCATGAAAGCCAGAAGGTCTTGGATAGATGTGCTGCAGACACTAAGAGACCATGGATGCAAGCCCAAACTACTATACCCAGCAAAGCTTTCTTTCACCATCGATGGGGAAAACAAGGTATTTCAGGATAAAAACAAATTTAAGCAATATATAGCCACAAACCCAGCCTTATAGAAAGTACTAGAAGGAAAACCAAACCAAAGGAAGCCAACAACACCCATAATCACACAGACATCTAACAAGCCTCCACCAGAACAGCTCAAAGAAGGTAAACACACAAATTCTACCACCAAAAACAAAACATAATACTGGAGTTAACAACCACTGGTCATGAATATCACTTAATATCAATGGACACAATTCACCTATAAAAAGGTACAGGTTAAGAGAATGGATACGAAAACAGGATCCAACATTCTGATGTTTACAAGACACACACCTCAATCACAATGACATACATTACCTCAGAGTAAAAGGTTGGGAAGAGGTTTTTCCATCAAATGGACCTAAGAAACAAGCAGGTGTGGCAATACTAATATCTAACAAAATTGACTTCAAACTAAAATCAATCAGAAGAGATGGAGATGGACACTTTATACTCATAACAGGAACATTTCATCAGAATGAACTCTCAATCCTGAATATCTATGCCTCCAATATACAAGCACCCACATATGTAAAAGAAACATTACTAGAACTCAAAGCACACATCAAACCCCACACACTAATAGTAGGAGATTTCAACACTTCTCTCTCAAGCAATGGACAGGTCAAACATATGGAAAGGTATCAGAGAAATAAGAGAACTAACGGAGGTAATAAATCAAATGAACTTAACAGACATCTATGGAACATTCCACCCAAACAGTAAAGAATATGCCTTATTCTCAGCATCTCATGGAACCTTCTTGAAAATTGATCACATACTCGGTAACAAAGCAAACATCCACAGATACAAAAAAAAAAAATTGTAGTAACTACCTGAGTCTTATCTGATCATCATGGAATAAAGTTAGAATTCAACAAGAATTCCACCCCCAGAAAGCCTACAAACTCATGGAAACTGAACAGTCACCTACTGAACCACCCCTGGATCAGGGAAGAAATAAAGAAAGAAATTAAAGTCTTCCTTGAATTCAATGAAAATAAAGACACAACATACCCAAACCTATGGGACACTATGAAAGCAGTGCTAAGAGGAAATTTCATAGTACTAAGTGCCGACATTAAAACAAAACAAACAAAAAAAAACAGAGAAAGCTCACTAGAGACTTAACAGCACAGCTGAAAGCTCTAGAAAAAAAAGAAGCAGACTCACCCAGGAGGAGTAGAAACCTGGAAATAATCAAACTGAGGGCTGAAATCAACAAAAAAGAAACTCAGAAAACAATCCAAAGAATCAATGAAACAAAGGGCTGGTTCTTTGAGAAAATCAGCAAGATTGACAAACCCCATCCAAACTAATCAAAAGGCAGAGAGAGAACATGCAAATTAACAAGATCAGAAATGAAAAGGGGGACATAACAACAGACACTGAGGAAAGTCAGAGAAACATTAGGTCTTACTACAAAAGTCTGTATGCCACAAAGTTGGAAAATGTAAAAGAAATTGACATTTTTTTCAGATAAGTACCATATACCAAAATTAAATCAAGACCAGGTGAACAATTTAAATAGACCTATAAGTCGTGAAGAAATAGAAGTTGGCATCAAAAACCTGCCAACCAAAAAAAGCCCAGGACCAGATGGTTTTAAACAAGAATTCTACCAGAACTTCCAAGAAGAGCTAATACCTATACTCCTTAATGTGTTTCACATAATAGAGTCATTCTTTTTTTTTTTTTGAAGCTACAGTTACCCTGATACAAAAACTACACAAAGACTCAACCAAAAAGAGAATTACAGACCAATCTTGCTGATGAACATCAATGCAAAAATTCTCAATAAAATACTGGAAAACAAAATCCAAGAACACGCCAAAATATTATCCATTATGATCAAGTAGGCTTCATCCCAGAGATGCAGGGTTGGTTAAACATATGAAAATCTATCAAAATAATCCATCATATAAATAAATTGAAAGAAAAAAACATATGATCATTTCATTAGATGCTGAAAAAGCATTTGACAAAATTCAACACCCATTTATTATAAAGATCTTGGAGAGATTATGGATACAAGGACCATATCTAAATATAATAACAGCAATATACAGCAAGCCAACAGAGAGAAACTCAAAGCAATTCCACTAAAATCAGGAACAAGACAAAGCTGTCCACTCTCTCCATATCTCTTCAACATAGTGCTTGAAGTTCTAGCAATAACAATAAGACAACATAAGGAGATCAAGGGGAATTGAATTGGAAAGGAAGAAGTCAAACTTTTGTTATTTGCAGATAAGATAGTGTACATCAGTGACCCTAAGAACTCTACCAATGAACTCCTACAGCTGATAAATACCTTCAGTGAACTGGCAGGATACAAGATCAACTCAAAAAAATCAGTAGCTCTCCTATACACAAAGGATAAAGAAGCAGAGAGGGACATCAGAGAAATATTACCTTTCATGATAGTCACAAATAGCATAAAGTATCTTAGGGTAACACTATCCAAGGAAGTGAAAGATGTATTTGACAAGAACTTTAAGGCTTTGAAGAAAGAAATTGAAGAGGACACCAGAAAATGGAAGGATCTCCAATGCTCCTGCATTGGTAGGATCAACATAGTAAAAATTGCAATTCTACCAAAGGCAATCTATAAATTCAACGCAATCCCCATCAAAATCCCAACAAAATTCTTCACAGACCTTGAGAGAACAATAATCAACATTATATGGAAAAACAAAAAGAACCCAGGATAGCGAAAACAATCCTATGCAATAAAGGAACTTCCGGAAGCATTACCATCACTGACTTCAAACTCTATTACAGAGCTACAGTAATGAAATCAGCTTGGTATTGGCATAAAAACAGAGACACCGACCAATTGAATTGAATCAAAGACCTGGATATTAACCCACAAACCTATGAACACCTGATTTTCAACCTGTGGAAGAATGAAAATAGATCCATATCTATCACCATTCACAAAACTCAAGTCCGAATGGATTAAAGACCTTAACTTAAATCTGACCACACTGAACCTGATAGAAAAGAAAGTGGGAAGTAAACTGCAACAGATGGGCACAGGAGAATACTTCCTACATATATCCCCGGTAGCACAGACAATAAGAGCAACAATTAATAAATGGGACCTCTTGAAACTGAGAAGCTTCTGTAAAGCAAAGGACACTGTCATTAAGACAAAAAGGCATCCGAATGAATGGGAGAAGATCTTCACCAACTCCACATCTGACAAAGGTCTGATCTCCAAAATATATAAAGAACTCAAGAAACTAGACATTAAAATGCTATATAACCCAATTAAAAATGGGGTACTGAACTGAATAGAGAATTCTCAACAGAAGTTCAAATGGCCAAAAGATACTTAAGGTCATGTTCAACTTCCTTAGTGATCAGGGAAATGCAATTCAAAACAACTTGGAGATACCATCTTACACCTGTCAGAATGGCTAAAATCAAAAATACCAAGGATAGCCTAGGCTGGAGAGGATGTGGCGTAAGGGGAACACTCATCAATTGCTGGTGGGAATGCAAACTTGTGCAACCACTTTGGAAATCAGTGTAGCGGTTTCTCAGGAAATTGGGAATCAACCTACCTCAGGACACAGCAATACCACTCTTGGGAATATACCCAAGACATGCCCAATCATACTACAAAAGCATTAGTTCAACTATGTTCATAGCAGCATTATTTGTAATTGTCAGAACTTTGAAACAACCTAGATGCTCCTCAATGGAAGAAGGAATAAAGAAAGTGTGGAATATATACCCATTAAAGTACTACTCAGCAGTAAAAAACAATGACATTTTGAATTTTGCATGCAAATAGATGGAAATAGAAAACACTATCCTGAGTGAGATAACCCAGTTCCAAAAAAGTACTCAATAGTGGACTCTAGCCATAAACAAAGGACATTGAGCCTATAGTTCACAAGCCTAGAGAAGCCAAATAACAAGGTGAACTCAAAGAAAAACTTATATAGATCCTCCTGGAAATTGGATGCAGACAAGATGACTGGGCAAAAGTTGGGAGCATGGGGGTGGGGGTAAGGGTGGGAGTTGAGTTGGGGGAAGGAGAGTGGGGGAGAAAGAAGGGATAAGGGAAGGATTGGGAGAGCTTGGGGGAATGGGAGGGTTGAGATAGAGGAAGGGCAGATATAGGAGCACAGAAGAAGATATATACATTAAGGGAGCCATTTTATGGTTGGCAAGAGACTTGGCTCTAGAAGGGATCCCAGGTATCCACAGGGATGTCCCCAGCTAGGTACTTGGGCAGCAGAGTTTAGGGTGCCTGAACTGGCCTTGTCCCATAATCACACCGATGATTATCTCGAATATCACCAGAATCTTCATCTGGGGATGGATGGAGATAGAGACAGAGATCCACATCAGAGCACTGGACTGAGCTCCCAAGGTTCAGTTGAAGAGCAGAAGGAGGGAGAAGATGAGCAAGAAAACAGAACCACGAGGGGTTGGTCCTCCCACTGTGACAGTGTGCCTGTTCTAATGGGAGCTCACCAAATCCAGCTGGACTGGGACTGAACGAGCATGTGATCAAACCAGATTCTCTGAATGTGGCTGACAATGGGGGCGGACTGAGAAATCACTGATAATGGCACTGGGACTTGTTTTTACTGCATGTACTGGCTTTTTGGGACCCTAGTCTATTTGGATGCACACCTTTCTTGACCTGGAGGGAGGGGGAGGGCCTTGGACTTCCCACAAGACAGGGTACCCTGCCCTCTCTTAAGGATGCAGGGAGAGAGAGAAGGGTGAGTGGGGGAGCTGGAGGGGAATGGGAGGAGGGGAGGAAGTGGAAATTTTTGAATGGAAAATAAAAAAAACACAAAAATAAATGAATAAATAATATGTATCTAAAAACCGAGCCTTACCAAACCAAGAACTTTAACTACATGCATGACAACACAGGAAATAAATAATCTCACATCAGTAAAAACAAAAACAAAGAAATATTATCTTTCTTTCTCTGTCTCTCATTATTTTCAGATAATATGATCATATACATAAGTGACCATAAAAGTTCTTCTAAGAAACTTCTACAGCTGATACTTTCAGAAAAGTGGCTGCGTATAAGTAACCCTCCTATAGACAAATGATATACAGTGGAAGAAAATAGAGAATTAACACCCTTCACAATAGCCACAAATAATATATTATATTGCTGAGCCTCATGAGGCCTGGGCATGAGGCCCAGTGTAACTTCCTGAGCCTAACTTGAGTTTAGAGAAGAGTGAGTCATTACATCCTGACCTAGGCCCACCTCTGTCCAGCCACCACTGAGGTGGCAGGATATTATTGGTCCTTATTTCTCACTCCACCTCACCCCACCCCAAGACTGCAGCCCACTACCTCAGCCCTATATAAGTTCCTGCCCTGATGCAACTAAGTGAGATCCTGCTTTGACAGACTCCCAGCTCAGTGTGTGTTTCTCCCAGTGGCCTGGTGGGAGGTCTGGGTCATTTGACAGTCACCATCCCCCTCAGCCCCAGGGAGAGACTGGCGGGACCTGCTCTGTCTCAGCTCTATCTGCTGGAGAGCCCAGCAAAATATTTTGCTGTAATTCTAAGCAACCAAGTGAAAGACTCATATGTTCAAAATTATAAGAAATTGAATAAGATATCAGAAGATGGAAAGATTCCCCATGCTCTTCGATTGGTACAATTAACATAGTCAAAATGGTTATCTTACCTAAAGCAAACTTCAGATTCAATATAATGCCCATCAACATTCCATTGCAAATATTCACAGATATTTAAAGAACAATTCTCAACATCATATAAAAAACGAAAAATAGTTACAACAATCCTGAAAATTGCTGGAGGTATCACCATTACTGGTTTCAAGTTTTATTACAGAGCTGTAGTAATAAAAACCACATGTTGTTGTCATTAAAATAGATGTATTGATCAATGAAATCTTATTGAAGAGCCAGACATAAATCCATACCCCTATGGACACCTGTTTTTTTTTCTTTTTTTTTTTTTTTATAAAAACTAGAGATGTACAATGAAGAAAGGAAAGCAGCTTCTACAAATAATCAAACTGGAAGTCCACATATAGAAGAATGCAAACAGATGGTTATTTATCACCCTGCACAAAACTTAAGACCAAGTAGATCTAAGACCTCAACATAAGACCAGACACAATGAATCTGAAAAAAGACAAATTTGGGAACAGCTTTGAATGAATTGGTATAGGAGACAACTTCTTGAACAGAACACCAATAGCATAGGCACTATAATCAACAGTTAACAAATGGGATGTCATAAAACTAAAAAGCTTTTTTGAGGCAAAAGACAGTTTCATTCAGAAAAAGAGGCAACTTATGAAACATGAAAGATTTTTTTACCATCAGATAGATGTCTAATATCCAAAATATATAAAGAACTTATGAAGCTATATAGTTAAAAACAAATAATCTAATAAATGGGGTACAGACCTAAATAGGCAAGGCTTCCAGTGTTGGGAATGGCTTACATTTGGTAGAATTGTTGGCTAAGAAGTTCCTGTGGTGATTTCTAAGCAAACCAAACTGGTGCTAAAACAGAGAGTTCCCCTCTGAAAACTGACAGCAGATTCCCATCACCAAGGACAACTTCCACTCAGGTCATTGAATATAGAACAGTTGAGCTGTTGCAGGTTTGAAATTTTACCCCTACATTCTAGTCTCTTAATTGTGAGAAGGTACTCTGCAGGCTTCAGAAAGGGAAAACTGAAAACTAACCAAGCCATAACACCGTCCTCCTACAATCAGTCCTGACTGCAAGATATACTGGGACAATCGTGGCACAGACACCAAAGCCAAACATTATACAGAGAGATTGAATTTTTTCATCGTGTCCCTCTCCTCAGAGTTTGGGGAATGCCTTGTAAGAGTCAGAGGGGATAGAGGATGTCAGGAGAACATGGTCCACTGAATCAGCTAAGCAGGGTTCACATGGGCTGTCTGAGACTGTCATGGAAAACATAGGTACTGCATGGTTCTGCACCAGGTCTTCTGTGTATATGTTATAGCTGATAGCTTGGTATATTTTGTGGGACTCCTAACAGTGGCAGTGGGAATATATCTGACCCTTTTGACTGCTCTTAGGACTCTTCCAATTGTTTGCCTTGTCTGTCCTCAATACAAAGACTTCCACCTTATTATATCTTGTTTTGTGCTGTCTGGCTGTCATCTGTTCGAGACCTGCTTTTTTAGAAGAGAAAAATAGAATGGGAGTGGATCTGTGGCAGAGGGGAGGTGGGGGCAACTAAGAGGAGTGGAGGGAGGGGAAACTTTGGTTGGGGTATAAAAAAAGAAAAGATAAATAGTATTCTCAAAATAAGTCTATTTTTTGTATTCTCAAATATACTAATTTTATGTTTTTTATAATAAAACAGTTCACAGTTTGCATATGAATACATTATGAGGATAAATAAAATGTTTTGTAATAGTAGAAATACACAGGCCCTCATTGTATTTTCAATAACAATGAGCCAATATATGAAAAATTTGAAAAAAATATAGTGAGAAACTGTTTATGGCACATTTAATCAGCTACAGAATTTCATATTTTTTGTTAAAATATTACAGACTCATATTACAAGCATCAGTTTTAGTGGAAGCAAAGATGTACAATATCCAGAATTATTATAAAAGGAATAGAAATTTCAAGAACCAGAGTCAATTATAAAACACTCGGTTGATTTTCAAGAGAGCACTTGGTCAAACTGATTTGGAACATTTTAAAATATGTTCACAGAAATACCTAGATTAGTGTTTGATTGAGGAAAATGGAAAGTGTATGTATTCCAGGGGATGACAACCTTGAGGAGACATCTTATTCTGCCTGATATAATGCAATGGCCTATATGTCAAAAATTTGGATTCTTAAGAAACTCTTACAAATATCTCCAAGGACAAATGTATAAAATGTTTAAATAGAACATTGTTTAAAATGAAAACATTGCAAATAGCTTAAATGGAACTGTGTATACATATTTTAATGTTTATATACAAAGTTATACTTTTATAAAATGTGAAATACCAGGTCAAAGATCTTGCTTTGTGTTAGAGAAGTTACTGAGCAACTATAAAGCCCTCTGTCTGAACCCCAGAGCCACAAAAATACTACCACCATCACCACAACAATAATAAAATAATAAGCTAATGTTTAAATAGTTCGAAAGTGCTAAATGTATTTAGAAATACATTTCTAAATTTTTTACACTCAGTCATTATATAATTCCATAGAAGATATATGTGGTGTTTTGTATGAGAAAAATCACTTGTAGGTCAATGTATTTGAGCACTTGGACCCCAGTTTGTGGTGCTGTTTGAAGAGTATATGAAATATTTAAGATGATGGTGCTTGCTGGAGGTGTGTCACTGGCCCTAGGCTTTGAGAGTATAGAGTTTTGCTTCACTTCCAGTTCACTATCTTTGCTTCCTTTCTACAGATGGAGATGTGAATTATCAGCCCTGTACTCCTGCACCCAGGCTTTCTACTTTTACACTTCACTTGCCATACATACTTTCGCTTTGGAAACATAAGCCAAAATAAACACTTTATTATAAAAAAAATGACGTGTGTCAAGATAGATGACCATTAGAAAAGCTGGGTCTAGTGATACAAACCTGAATTACCAGCTACTCAAGCTGCTGAAAAGGGATGCTTGTAAGTTCAAGTCCTGCCTGGGTCACAGAGCAAGTCCAAGGCCAGCCTGCAAATGCAATGATACTCTGTCTCATTAAACTGGAAGTTGGGCTTCTATTCTCTGATGTTCCCAGAGTACTGGGAAAGCATGGTAGTTATACATTTAGACGTGAACACTTACAGTCAACTTGTTTTCAACATTTCAACTTGTATTAATTCTCTGCATTAACTGTTGCCTACTACAAAGAGTAGCTTTCTGGCCAAGGTTGGAGACAGCACAAATCCGTAGTTACAAAGATAACTATTTGGATATGACCAAAATTTTTGTATATATGCATGAACTTGTAAGAGAATGAATAAAAGTATTATTTTGAAAGGGCTATGTAACAGCTGAAGAAGAAGAGACCATGAATTTGAGAGACAACAAGGAGTGTGGTTCACAGGGACGGTTGGAGAGAGTAAAGAGAAGGGGGAAATGATGTAAGTATATTGCAATTAAAAATATTTAAGAGGGAGTGGGCTGGGGATGGTGATCAGTGATGAAGCACTTGTCTAGCAGGGAAACAGGCCCTGGTTTGGTTCCTAACACCACCAGAAAAGAATTAAGAAAATGTAATGTTGAAAAGAAATGCCTATTATACCAAAATATGTAAGGTACTCTATCATAAATCACATATAAGATTTATAAATATCAAAGCAAACAACATACAGGTGACAAGAAATTCACGTAAATGGAAACTTTAAAATATAATATACATTTTATCACAAATTTAGAAAATTATGATGCTTCTGAAGAAGACCTAGAAACTAGAAAGTATTAAAATTTTACTAATATTATCTGACTTTTGCCAGTGGCCATGTCAGAGGAGCAGCAATTGGCAATTAAATTCAGGTATCAGCCCACCAGAAGGGAAACCATTGATGGGTGACTCTCAATCTTGGATAGACAAAGTCTTTAGAATGTCTTTTGCTTCTGCTGTGTCTTTATATGTTTGCTGTTGCCATCTTTCTTTGGAATTTGGCATGGTATGAATGGGTGTGAAGAGATCCCCATTGCCTGTAATGTAGTGTGTTTTTCTCATGGCAAAATTCTGTTCTACTGGGCGATTTTACCTGAGGATTATTATGAAGATGATTTCTTCCTAAGATGTACTGTCTAATTGATAATAATAATGTTAGATTAGAGTTTTGATGATTAAAAATAAATACAAGAAAGTCTTACCCAGCTAGGACCTATATAAGTCCCATAATGAGCTGCATGCACAGATCTCAGTTCAGCTTAATGATTAAGGAAAACAACTGAGTCTTCAGGAACCAGGCTGGCATGAACTCTTTTACTGGTAATGTTGGAAAATCTGTTCACAGGTTTTGGAGTATATCTTTGCAGAAACAAAAGCTCTGAAAATAAATTAAAGTTAGACTATGATATTTTTGTAAATAGCTTTGAGTTGAAAACCCCAAAAAGACAATCAAAAGTTTTAGAAAGGCACATAGTTGAATGCGGCACTCTTTAAGGTCAGGGAACAAGAACAATGCTGCCCAATTATAATTAGCTGATTGGTGTACCTTTATTGCTAGAATTGGTTGATGAACAAGGATGGTGATAAATACCTTATACCCATTTCTGCCCTCAATCTTCTGAGTAAAAAAACAAAGCAAGCAAGCACACAAACAAAAAACCTGTGGATGAGTGGGTATGCACCCTAAAGATTTAAAGTAGAGCTGATTGGTTTTCATGAATAGAAATTTAGATTTGTGATTTCTTTAAGATTCCTTATAAGATAACTTTTCAATATAAGTAACAAACTGATTGGTCCTTCCTTTGTAAGCACAAAATGTAACCTGTCAGTAAAAGAATATCTTGCTTGCTTGCACATTGTTAATGTACAAAAAGTTGCTTGGGTATGAATGTATGTAGGTTTTTGGGGTAATTTGTTTTTCTACTGCAATGCACAAAATGTTTAATCATGTAAGGGATATGGAAGACATGCTATTTTTTATATGAATTCATTGTAATCATTTACTTGAGAAACAGAATGCAACAACATTATAACTTTTATATTGCCTGAAAGATTTTGCTGGGGTGTATAAGTTGTAAGGGAAAAGATAAGATACAGTTAAAATGAGCTAAAAGGAAAACATCATGAATGAGAGAGTTGGAAGGAAAACATCAAGAATGGGAAAGTTAGAAGGAATTAGAAGGAAAACATCAAGAATCAAGATAGAGTTAGAAAGAAATTATCAAGAATGAGAAAAGGAAATCACTAGGAAAATAAAGAATAAAGAATGAAAAATAAGAACTAAGAAAATGTCTGAAAGAAACCATCAAGAGAGTGTGTGTCTTTTCTCTAATGCCCTTAGCTAAGAAAGTCATAGTATGTGCTGACTCTGTGAATTCCCTTCATGCTCTGTGCTGCTGGTGGCTGCCCCCAAGCTGTGATAGACATTTATATCTATATTTATGTGATATTGTCCCGTAACTTTATTATCATGATTACCTATGCTTGTTTCATAAAAGGAAGTTAATATCTTCACCCCAAAAGGAGTCAGTATAACTAATTATTAACATTCCAGAATCCAAAGACAGACGCTACCTGCTTTCACATCCTGCCTCCACAAATTCTTTTTGTTTGTTTTGTTATTTGACAGTGTCTTACAATGTTGCCCTGACTGTCTTGGAACTCACTATGTAAACTAGAGTGATCTCAAACTCTCTGAGATCTACCTACCTGTGTCTCCACAGCACTAGGTTCAAAGTGTGTACTGGGATTAGAAGCCCACATTCTTGAAATAATGTACTCAAGCAAGGTTCTTTCATCGTCTTCATACATTAATTTATTCATCTCTGAAAGAACAAGAATGCTGTATTCAACTCATAAAGAATTTTTGACACAGATAAAATAAAGTAATGCTTCTAAGTGCTTTTCAGAGATTTATGATCAATAAATGTCAGCTAATTTACTATGATTATTATGGTTGTATATATGTATTCTATATCATCAGCCTTAGTCTAGTTTCTGCCTTCAGAAATAGCTCTTACATTGCCATTGCTATAAACCTATCATATAATTTTTATATAACATAGAATTATAATACATAATTTATAAATATCAGTATATAGAGCAAATGTGAAAATAGTAATATAATAGCTCTTTTCACATTTTTGTAAGCAAATACCTGAGAAACAAGGAAAGGTAAGATTTATTTTGACTCAGGGTTTGAAGAATAATCCACCATAATAAAGAAGGAGAAGCAGAGTTCACGGTGACACTTGTGTCATTGGGACTCCGCATATTCTGTTGGTGCACATCAGAATTTCTCCTTTTTTCTCATTTTTATTCAGTTTAGAACACCAGCTCATAGTATGATGCCACCTGTATTTAGGAAGGAACTAATTTCCTCACTTAAATAACCCAGGAAACTGTTAGGTGGTGGTGGCATGGGCCTTTAATCCCAGCACTCAGGAGGAAGAGGCAGGTGGATCTCTATGACTTGTAGGCTATCCTTGTCTACAAAGCAAGTTCCAGGACAACCAGGTATACACACAGAAACCCTGTCTTGAAAAATCAAACAAAAGAAATCAACAATAACAACAAAACCTCCTGGAAACATCAAAACACATCCAAATTTTTCTATTGATGGTGAAGATTAACTATACATGGATTCATTTATTAATTAACCTTCAATTGTTCAGTACCATTTCTTATATTATCATGTTTATAAATTTAAACATAATTTTAAAAAGATTATTGTTACTCTACCTTTGCTTTAATTTTTTGCCTATTATAAGTTTGTCATAGTGCATTTTATAAATTAGAAATAACCATTCACTTATAATTAAGTCTTTAAATTTTCTCCAGAAATAAAATTTATCTAATTCATTTCATTGATTTTTAGTTTTTTAAAAATCATGCACTAAAATTAAGTTACTTTTTATTAATAGCTGTCAAAACACTATTAAAGTGATATTTGTGATAGCTAGAAATTATTTGAAACCTTTTCTATCCATAACTATTTTAAATATTACTTTATTTTTTGAATTTTATCAATCTTAATTTTATATAGTTATAAACATACCTGGCTTCTCCATTATTGGCAATTATGTCTCTCTGCCTAGGCCAGACTTCATTTTTTTTCTTCTAAGTCATCTGTACCTCATAATATTCCCTGTATTATAGCAAAAGCTGAGAATTTACAGAAAGGAAATGAACCAATATCATACTTCAATTTCTGGACTTAATTCTGAATAAATGATCTAATTGTGCCTGCATATTATCTTTTTTTCCACGAGAAAGTGTGTCATATTTATTTATTGCTACAGTTTCGATATGTCTCATAAATCATGTGCGAAATCAATCACCAATATGTCAGTATTAGAAAGTGGTGGCATAATAAGAAGATTAAGTCATGAGGATGGAGCTGATATATGAGTTAATACTATTCTCAAGTTATCTTTGAAGTACCTCTTGCTTATTGTGTCCCTTTTATTGTGGAAAAGAGTGTATCCTCTAAAGTATGTATTATTCAGGTGCCATCGAAGGAGAAGAAGAAGGAGAAGGAGAAGGAGGAGGAGGAGGAGGAGGAGGAGGAAGAGAAGGAGGCAGAGGAGGAGGAGGAGGAGGACGAGGAGAAGAAGAAGAAGAAGAAGAAGAAGAAGAAGAAGAAGAAGAAGAAGAAGAAGAAGAAGAAGAAGAAGAAGAGCCCTGAATCTTGTTGAACTTCTGGCTTTTATAAATAAGATAAATAAGTGTACTAACTAAATTATCCTCAGGTATTTTATTGTATCAGTAGAGACAGACTATGAGAGTATTATTTATTATTCTCATCAATTGGAGATTAATTTCCCTATTATGTGTTCAACCATGGTAAGTATCACTGATATTTGTTGATGACCTACTAAAGGTGTTAAATACTATTTACCAAATTTATTTTATGTTAGTCAGTGGTGGTGCATGCCTTTAATACCAGCACTCAGGAGGCAGAAGCAGGTGGATCTCTGACTTCAAGGACAGCCTGGTCTAGAAAGCTAATTCTAGGCCAGTCAAAGCTAAAAAGGAACCCTGTCTCAAAAACAAAATGCTATTTTAGTTTTTTATTTTATTTTTATTTTTTTCTTTTTCCATTCAAAAATTGACACTTCCTCCCCTTCTTGCACTCCCCTCCCACTCCCCCACTAACCCTCCTCCCTCCCCCTCCATCCTTAAGAGAGGGCAGCATACCCTGATCCGTGGAAAGTCCAAGGCCCTCCCCCCTCCATCCCAGCCTAGGAAGGTGTGAATTCAAGTAAACAAGTGTCCCAAAAAGCCGATACATGCAGAATAGACAGGTCCCAGTGCCATTATCGATGGCTTCTCAGTCTGTCCTCATTGGCAGCCAAACTTAGAGAGTCCAGTTTGATCACATATTTGTTCAGTGCCAACCTAGCTGGATTTGGTGAGCTCCCATTAGATCAGGCACTCTGTCTCAGTCAGTGGACTAAACCCTGGCGGTCCTGACTTCCTTGTTTATATTCTCCCTCCTTCTGCTCTTCAACTAGATCTTGGGAGCTCAGTCCATTGCTCTGATGTGGATGTGGGTCTCTGTCTCTATCTCCATCCATTGGAAGAAATTCCTATGGTGATATTCAAGATATTCATCAGTGTGACTATGGGACAAGGCCAGTTCAGGCCCCCTCTCCTCTGCTACCCAAGGACCTAGCAGGGGACATCCCAGTGGACACCTGGAATCCCTCCTAGAGTCAAGTCTCTTGCCAACTGCAAAATGGCTCCCTTAGTGTAGATATCTTCTTCCCTGCTCCAATATCTGCCCTTCCTCAATCTCCACCCTCCCACTCCCTAAAGCTCTCCCAAGAACTTCCCTTCTCCCTTCTCCTTCGCCCCTCTCCAATCCCCCAACCCCAACGGCACCCCTAACCCCACCCCCGTGCTTCCAACTTTTGCCCTGTGAGCTTGTCTGCTTCCATTTTCCAGGAGGATCTATATAAATTTTTCGTTGGGTTCACCTTGTTATTTGGCTTCTCTAGGCCTGTGAACTACAGGCTTAATGTCCTTTGTTTATTGCTAGAGTCCACTAATGAGTGAAGACATACCATAATCATTGTTGTGGGTCTGGGTTATCTCACTAAGGATAGTGTTTTCTATTTACATCCATTTGCATGCAAAATTCAAGATGTCATTGTTTTTTTTACCACTGAGTAGTATTCTAATGTGTATATATTCCACACTTTCTTTATCCACTCTTCCATTGAGGGGCACCTAGGTTGTTTCTAGGTTCTGGCTATTACAAATAATGCTGCTATGAATATAGTTGAACAAATATTTTTGTAGTATGATTTGGCATCTCTTGGGTATATTCCCCAGAGTGGTATGCTGGGTCCTGAGGTAGGTTGATTCCCAATTTCCTGAGAAACTGCAACACTGATTTCCAAAGTAGTTGCACAAGTTCGCATTCGCACCAGGAATGGATGAGTGTTCCCCTTACGCCACAACCTCTCCAGCATAGGCTATCCTTGGTGTTTTTGATTTTAGCCATTCTAACAGGTGTAAGATAGTATCTCAAAGTTGTTTTGATTTTCATTTCCCTGATGGCTAAGGAAGTTGAAATGACCTTAAATATCTTTTGGCCATTTGAACTTCTTCTGTTGAGAATTCTCTGTTCAGATCATTACCCAATTTTATAATTGGGTTATTTAGCATTTTAATGTCTAGTTTCTTGAGTTCTTTATATATTTTGGAGATCAGACCTTTGTCTGATGTGGGGTTGGTGAAGATCCTCTCCCATTTATTCGGATGCCTTTTTGTCTTAATGACTGTGTCCTTTGATTTACAGAAGCTTCTCCGTTTCAGGAGGTCCCATTTACTCATTGTTGCTCTTATTGTCTGTGCCACTGTGGTTAAACATAGGAAGTGGTCTCCTGTACCTATGTATTGCAGGCTACTATCAGGTTCAGTGTGGTCGGATTTATATTGAGGTCTTTAATGGATTTGGACTTGATTTTTGTGCATTGTGATAGATATGGACCTATATTAATTCTCCTACAGGTTGACATCCAGTTATGCCAGCACCATTTGTTAAAAATGCTTTCTTTCTTCCGTTGTATAATTTTATCCTCTTTGTCAAATATGAGGTGTTCATAGTTTGTGGATTAATATCCAATCTTCGATTTGATTCTGTTGGTCAACATCTCTGTTTTTATGCCAATGCCAAGCTGTTTTCATTACTGTAGCTCTGTAATAGAGTTTGAAGTCCATGATGGTGATACCTCCGGAAGTTCCTTTATTGTACAGGATTGTTTTGGCTATCCTGGGCTTTTTGTTTTTCAATGTAAAGTTAGTTATTGTTCTCTCAAGAACTATGAAGAATTTTGTTGGGATTTTGATGGGGATTGCATTGAATCTATAGATTGCCTTTGTAGAACTATCATTTTTAATATATTGGTCCTACCAATCCAGGAGCATGGGAGATCCTTCCATTTTCTGCTATCCTCTTCAATTTCTTTCTTCAAGGCCTTAAAGTTCTTGTCAAATACATCTTTCACTTCCTTGGTTAGTGTTACACTAAGATACTTCATGCTATTTGTGGCTATCATGAAAGGTGATGTTTCTCTGATTTCCCTCTCTGCTTCTTTATCCTTTGTGTATAGGAGGGCTACTGATTTTTTGAGTTGATCTTGTATCTTGCCACATCACTGAAGGTATTTATCAGTTGTGGGAGTTCTTTGGTAGAGTTTTTTGGGTCACTTATGTACACTATCATATCATCCACAAATAATGAAAGTTTAACTTCTTCCTTTTTAATTGGAATCCCCTTGATCTCTTTATGTTGTCTTATTGTTGTTGCTAGAACTTCAAGCACTATGTCGAAGAGATATGGAGAGAGTGGACAGCCTTGTCTTCGTCTTGATTTCAGTGGAATGGCATTGAAATTCTCTCCATTTAATTTGATGTTAGCTGTCAACTTGCTGTATATTGCTGTTATTATATTTATATATGGTCCTTGTATCCCTAATCTCTCCAAGACCTTTATCATAAAGGGGTGTTGAATTTTGTCAAATGCTTTTTCAGCATCTAATGAAATGATCATATGTTTTTTTCTTTCATTTTATTTATATGATGGATTATTTTGATAGATTTTCATATCTTGAACCAGCCCTGCATCTCTGGGATGAAGCCTACTTGATCATAATGGATATTTTTTTGATGTGTTCTTGGATTCATTTTGCCAGGATTTTATTGAGAATTTTTGCATCGTTGTTCATGAGTGAGATTGGTCTGTAATTCTCATTCTTTGTTGTGTCTTTGTGTGGTTTTGAAAGGAGGGTAACTGTAGCTTCATAAAAAGTGTTTGTCAATGACTCTCCTGTTTCTATTATGTGAAACACATTAAGGAGTATAGGTATTAGCTCTTCTTGGAAGTTCTAGTAGAATTCTGCATTAAAACCATCTGGTCCTGGGCTTTTTTTTTTTTTTTTTTTTTTTTTTTTTTTTTTTTTTTTTTTTTTTTTTTTTTTTTTTTTTTTTTTTTTTTTTTTTTTTTTTTTTTTTTTTTTTTTTTTTTTTTTTTTTTTTTTTTTTTTTTGTTTGGTAGGTTTGTGATGACAGCTTCTATTTCCTCGCAACTTATACATCTACTTAAATTATTCACCTGGTCTTGTTTTAATTTCGGTATATGGTATTTATCTGAAAAATTGTCCATTTCTTTTACATTTTCCAATTTTGTGGCATACAGGCTTTTGTAGTAAGACCTAATGATTCTCTGATTTCCTCAGTGTCTGTTGTTATGTTCCCCTTTTCATTTCTGGTCTTGTTAATTTGAGTGTTTTCTCTCTGCCTTTAAATTAGTTGGATAGGGGTTTGTCAACCTTGTTGGTTTTCTCTAGGAACCAGCTCTTTGTTTCATTGATTCTTTGGATTGTTTTCTGTGTCTCTATTTTGTTGATTTCAGCCCTCAGTTTGATTATTTCTAGTCTTCTACTCCTCCTGGGTGAGTCTGCTTCTTTTTTTTCTAGAGCTTTCAGATGTGTTGTTAAGTCACTAATGTGTACTTTTTCCTTAGCACTGCTTTCATAGTGTCCCATAGGTATGGGTATGTTGTGTCTTTATTTCCGTTGAATTCAAGGAAGACTTTAATTTCTTTCTATATTTCTTCCTTGACCCAGTAGTGGTTCAGTAGTTGACTGTTCAGTTTCCATGAATTTGTAGGATTTCTGGGGTTGGAATTGTTGTTAAAGTCTATCTTTACTCCATGGTGATCTGATAAGACACAGGTGGTTACTTCAAATTTTGTATCTGTGGATGTTGCTTTGTTACGGAGTATGTGATCAATTTTTGAGAAGGTTTCCATGAGAAGAAGGAGAAGATGCTGAGAAGAAGGTATATTCTTTCCTGTTTGGGTGGAATGTTCTATAGATGTCTATTAAGACCATTTGATTCATTACATCTGATAGTTTTCATATTTCTCTGTTAAGTTTCTGTCTGGCTGACCTTCCCCTGGTGAGAGAGGAGTGTTGAAATCTCCTACAATTAGTGTGTGGGGTTTGATGTGAGCTTTGTGTTCTAGTAATGTTTCTTTTACATATGTGGATGTTTTTGTATTAGGGACATAGATATGCAGGATTGAGACTTCATCATGATGGATTATTCCTGTTAAGTGTATAAAGTGTCCATCACCATCTCTTCTGATTGATTTTAGTTCGAAGTCGGTCTTGTTCGATATTAGTATAGCCACACCTGCTTGTTTCTTAGGGCCGTTTGATTGAAAAATCTTTTCCCAAGTCTTTACTCTGAGACAATGTCTGTTGTTGTGGTTTCTTGTAAACATCAGAATGTTGGATCCTGTTTTCGTATCCATTCTCTTAACCTGTGCCTTTTATAGGTGAATTGAGTCCATTGATATTAATTGATATTCATGACCAGTGGTTTTTAACTCTGGTTATTTTTTTGTTAGGTGCTAGAGTTTGTGTTTTTCCCTTCTTTGAGTTGTGCTGGTGGACGGTTGTTAGATGTCTGTGTCATTATGGGTGTTGTTTGCTTCCTTTTGTTGTGGTTTTCCTTCTAGTATTTTCTGTAAGGCTGGGTTTGTGGCTTGTATTGCTTAAATTTGTTTTTATCCTGGATTATCTTGTTTTCTCCATCAATGGTAAAAGAAAGCTTTGCTTGGCATAGTAGTCTGGGCTTGCATCCATGGTCTCTTAGTGTCTGAAGCACATCTATCCAAGTCTTTCTGGCTTCCATGGTTTCCATGGAGAAGTCAGATGTAATTCTGATAAGTTTACCTTTATATGTTACTTGACATTTTTCCTTTGCAGTTCTTAATATTCTTACTTTATTCTGTATGTTTTGTGTTTTGATTATTATATGGTGAGGGGATGTTTTTATTTTTTTGGATCCAGTCTATTCAGTGTTCTGTATGATTCTTTTACCTTCATGGGAATATCCTTCTTTAGGTTGGGAAAGTTTTCTTCTATACTTTTGTTGAATATATTTTCTGGGCCTTTGAGCTGTACTTCTTCTCCTTCTTCTACCCCTATGATTCTTAGGTTTGGTCTTTTCATGGTGTCCCAGATTTCCTGGATGTTTTGTGTTAAGAATTTGTTGGATTTGTTGTTTTCTTTGATCATTGAGTTTATTTTCTCCATTGTATCTTCAGCGTCTGAGATTCTTTCTTCTATCTCTTGTATTCT